>BQNB010060068.1:0-37071 GCA_026074375.1 Tanacetum coccineum | reverse complement strand
ACTTTCTATAATTTTTTCAGAATTTTTATAATTAGTTTAGTATTTTAAACATTTATTTTTATTAAAAACTTTAAAAATTCAAAAAAAATAGAAAAATAATCAAAGAAATATAATTCTTTTTTAGAAAATTTTCTTTTATCATATAGTTTCTAGGAAAATTAATTTTGCTTCCGTAGGGTCAAATTGCCAAATTTCAATTTTTATAGAACGGGATTCGTTCCCGTTCACATTTTTCGTGTTTTTAAGCTCAATTCAACTCCGTTTTAGTTCTAGTTTTCTTTATACTTTTTCGTCAATTAGAGTTAATTAAAAGTGAAGAATTCATTTTAGGTTTATTTTGGAAATTTAGGGTTTTTAGTAACAGTTTAGGGTTTCCGTTTTACGTTTTTAGCTAAAAATTTTTTTCCCTTAAGTAGTTTTTGCCTTAATTTTCTCATAGTTTTAGATAACCAATATTAATCTTATCCCATTCAAGCATCGATTCTCAAAACAATTCTCGACTTTCAATTGCTTTCCTCATCGGGGATAACGACCCGGGAATCATACTTACGGATATTATAACTGAGATCTTTTGATTCCTACTTCTCTTATTTATATTTATAAGTATATTTTATATATATATTTACTATATATTAAAGAGTGTAGTCAGAAGTGATCATTTACTTTGTAGATGAACTTAAGTTTAATCTTTTCTCTATCTCACAAATGTGTGACAAGAAAAATAGTGTCCTTTTTTACTGAGTCTGAATGCCTTATCTTGTCTCCTAGCTTTAAGCTTCTTGATGAAAGTCAAGTTGTTCTTAGAGCTCCTAGAAAATATGATGTGTACAGCTTGGATTTAAAGAACATTGTTCCTTCTGGAGGTATAACTTGTTTATATGCAAATGCAACAGCAGATGAGTCTAAATTATGGCACAGGAGATTAGGTCATGTAAATTTCAAAAATATAAATAAACTTGTTAAAGGTCACCTAGTTAGAGGTTTACCTTCAAAAGTTTTTGTGAATGACCACACTTGTGTTGCCTGCAAGAAGGGTAAGCAACATAAGGCCTCCTGTAAGGCCAAGTTAGATAGAATCATCAGAAAGCCCCTAGAATTACTTCATATGGACTTATTTGGACCTGTCTCTATAGAAAGCATCAACAAGAAAAGGTACTGCTTGGTTGTGACTGATGATTTCAGCAGATTTAGTTGGGTATTTTTCTTAGCTACCAAGGATGAAACATCTGAAATCCTTTGTAATCTTATCATAGGCTTAGAAAAACAATTGAATCATAATGTTAAAATCATTAGATGTGATAATGGGACAGAGTTTAAGAACTATGTTATGAATGAATTATGTGCTAAGAAAGGAATCAAAAGGGAGTTTAGTGTAGCTAGAACTCCACAGCAGAATGGTGTTGCAGAAAGGAAAAACAGGACCCTAATTGAGGCAGCTAGAACTATGTTAGCAGACTCACTTTTACCTATCCCATTTTGGGCAGAGGCAGTTAATACTGCTTGCTATGTACTGAATAGGGTATTAGTGACCAAACCTCAAAATAAGACACCTTATGAACTATTAATAGGTAAATCACCTAGTATTAGTTTCATGAGACCTTTTGGGTGCCCCTTGACTATTTTGAACACCTTAGATTCCTTAGACAAATTTGATAGGAAATTTGATGAAGGTTATTTGCTTGGATACTCTACCTCTAGTAAAGCCTTTAGAGTATACAACAAAAGGACCAAAAGGGTAGAAGAGAATCTGCACATTAATTTTCTTGAAGATCAACCAAATGTGGCAGGAACTGGTCCAAATTGGATGTTTGATCTTGATTTTCTCACCAATTCAATGAATTATATTCCTGTTAGTGTAGAAAATCATGTTATTGTAGATGCAGGTACACAAGATTCTTATGTTGCAGGTAAAGATAAAGGACCTACTCAGGAATACTACAACCTCATAGGATAAGGTTTCCAGTAAAGGATGTTGTTCAAGATGTACAAGCACAAACTTCTGAAAATGATTCTCCAGACGAGGATATACAAGATTCAAAAGATGTTTTTGATAAAGAAGGACAACATCAGATGCCAAAAGATGAACAATTCTAGCAAGATAAACTTGAGATGATGGTTACTCAAGAATTGGTTGCTAATGCTATGAATGATGAATCAAGACAAGCCTTTAAAGAAGAAAAGAGGAGAATTGCATCTCAAAAGAAGGCAACTCAAGCTACCAGTACTAACCAACCTAGTATTGATAGGTCATTTGTTAGTACTGATAGATCATTTGTTAGTACTGATAGCTCTAACACACCTAATGCTAGTGCTGCCAGTACTTCCACAGGTGCAAATGCTAATGAATCATCATTTGTCTATCTTAGAGGCAAAATACTTATTGATGCATCTACTCTCCCTAATGCTGATTTACCCATTGATCTAAATATGCCTGACTTGGAAGATGCTTCTGATACTCTCCCAAATGATGGAATATTCAATGGAGCTTATGATGATGATGAAGATGTGGGTGCAGTGGCTGATTTCAACAACATGGATAACACCATTGCTGTCAGTCCTATTCCCACACTCAGAATTCATAAGGATCATCCAAAAGGACAAATTCTAGGAGATCCTACATCAGCAGTTCAAACAAGAGGGAAGATTCAAAAGGCTTCTTCAGCACAACAAGCCTTAGTAAGTTACATTCACAAACAGAACAGAACAAACCACAAGGATTATTAGAACTATTTATTTGCATGTTTTCTCTCTCAAGAAGAACCCAAGACTATATCACAAGACTTAAAGGATGAAAGCTGGGTTGAAACAATGCAAGAGGAATTGCTCCAGTTCAAGTTACAGCAGGTTTGGATACTTATGGATTTGCCTTTTGGAAAGAAGGCAATTAGCACTAAGTGGGTTTTCAGAAACAAGAGAGATAAGAGAAGCATTGTTGTGAAGAATAAAGCCAGGCTTGTAGCTCAAGGTCATAGACAAGAAGAAGGAATAGACTATGATGAGGTTTTTGCACCTGTTGCTAGAATAGAGGCAATCAGGCTATTCTTAGCCTTTGCATCATATATGGGATTTCTTGTCTATCAGATGGATGTTAAAAGTGCTTTTCTCTATGGCACAACTGAAGAAGAGGTGTATGTTCACCAACCACCAGGCTTTGTTGATCCTACTCATTCAAACAAAGTCTATAAGGTGGTTAAAGCTGTTTATGGTCTACATCAAGCTCCTAGAGCGTGGTATGAGACACTCTCTTCTTTCTTGTTGGAGAATGGTTTTAGAAGAGGTACCATAGACAAAACCTTGTTTATCAAGAAGAATAAGAGTGACATTATGTTGGTCTAAGTCTATGTAGATGACATCATATTTAGATCTACTAAGAAGTCTATGTGTACTGAATTTAAAGAAGTTATGCACAAAAGATTCCAGATGAATTCCATGGGAGAGCTTACGTTCTTTTTGGGACTACAGGTGAAGCAATAACCTGATAGAATCTTTATTAGTCAAGACAAGTATGTAGTTGACATTCTCAATAAGTTTGATTTTTGCTCCATTAAAACAGCTACTACACCTATTGAGTCAAACAAACCTTTGGTTAAAGATGAAGATGGTGTAGAGGTAGATGTACATAAATACTGATCAATGATTGGTTCCCTGATGTATTTGACTGCATCAAGGCCAGACATCATGTTTGCTGTCTGTGCCTGTGCAAGGTTTCAAGTCACTCCAAAAGCTTCCCATTTACATGTTGTAAAGAGGATCTTTAGATATCTTAAATATCAACCCAAACTAGGGTTATGGTATCCTAGGGATTCCCCTTTTGAACTAGAAGCTTTCTCAAATAGTGATTATGCAGGTGCAAGCCTTGACAGGAAATCAACAACTGGTGGATGTTAATTTCTTGGTAGAAGACTCATATCTTGGCAATGCAAAAAGCAGACAATTATGGCAAATTCTACTTATAACACCCTGTGTTTTCAAGACATTGACGACGTCAACAAATCCACAATGTACATTTTGTATTGTACGTGTTTGCTTGAGATTGTAAACGTTAGGTTAAATCGCGTACGCCAAATATTATCGTTTAATGTAAATGGGCATTAAACCATCAAACGTTTACATCAATCATGTGTTATATAATTATTTTAATGATAATTATGGTCGTCGTTCATTTGTTTTATTGGTTACGTAAGTTAAATACGTTTCGCGATAAATGTACGTTTAAGCATAACCGGAAGCACATTAATTTACTAACGCTTCAACGAATACCCACGATTATACCCAATACCTAAAGTTTTATTAAACTTTAGCCAAGTAAATGTTATTTACACTGTGTACACTAGAAATGAAACAATATGCAAGTAATTGCAAGTAAACACATCTTTAGGAAATTTATACAAGTTGTAACTAGTATCATTTTATTCATGAAAGTTAGTTAAGATAAAAAAAATAAAAGCATATACTCCCTCCCTTATCAAAACATACGGCATACATACATATACAAGATAAGAAAATGAAATTTTTACTCAACTTGGTCAATGTACAACACTTACTCATTAAAACCTAGCCTATCTTTGTTTCTTTGACTCATAACACATAAACAAGAATCCCTAAAACCCTCATTATGTTTGTTGAATGTTTATACTTGACCATTGACCATTGAAAGCCATATATACATGCAAGTAACAAGATAGTAACACATAGAATCAAAACACTTAACCAAAAATTGAAAAATCTCTTCCCTTGGCTCTTTACTACCCCACGGCTCAACTAGGGCACCCAAACTGGATTGGAATTTGAGGGTTTTCATCAGATTATGGTACTTTCTCACACGCATTTCAAATTTTTATGCACTTCATGTAAAGTCCATAGTCTCAACTTCGTTTGTTGAATAGTTTTGGACGACTGCTAAGTCTAGAACAGTCAACAACATTAGTTATATAGATGCCACAGTTGTTGGCAAGCCTGTGACTATCTCAGAGGCATCAATAAGAAGTGATCTTCTTTTTGATGATGCTGATGGGATAGATTCTTTGAATAATCAGGCTATATTTGATAATATTCAGCTAATGGGGTATGAGGGAGACCTGAATACCTTAACTTTTAACAAAGCCCTCTTTTCACCCCAATGGAAATTTCTTTTTCATACCATGAATCACTGCATTAGTTCTAAAAGCACCTCTTGGGATCAAATTCCCACTAATATTGCCACAGCAGTAATTTGTTTAGCCACTAATCAGAAATACAATTTTTCAAAATTAGTTTTTGGTGGCATGCTACGACACTTGGATGCAACTAAGAAGTTTGTAATGTATCCAAGATTTTTACAAATCTTTTTGAGCAATCAGTTAAAAGATGTACATTGTCAATCTTGGAACACTTTATTGTCCAAACCTAACTAAAAAAGGTCTTGACATTTTGGTTTAAAAAGGGTTAAGAACTTCTTCAGGGTAGGTGACACCTTTATTTGATTTTATGTTGGTTCAACAAACAGAGGATGAGGGTGAGGCTTCAGAAAGACCATCTGATTCCCAACCCATACCCTCTCCTCCTCACCCAAGTGAAGACCAACCTCAGACATAGACTGACCCTTCTCCTAGACCTTCTCCTTCTATAGCTATTCCTGATTCCAATCCAGAGGATTCTGGTGGGAATCATGGAGGTCAGTCATCCAATGATATATCCCTCTCAGGGAATGAGGATGGTCTGACACTCCAAAGTATATATGCCTTTGTATGTCTTTATGTAAACAGGTCACAGCTCAGGCTAAAGAAATTAAAGCTTTGAAGGCTCAGGTCAAGAAGCTCAAGAAAGGAGTTAAACCACTTATCACACATCACAAATCCTGGATGAAGAGTGTTGCACTGAAGACAAGATTGGCAAGGAAGACTTCTGTGAAGAAAAAGGGGTACAAAAAGAGTATGTATCCAAATAGAGGAGGAAATTGGTCAAAACTTCCAAGGGTGAACCATTTGTGCATAAAGATCCAGCTTTTGATGATCTTGATGATGATGCAATAGACTATATGGAGACTGAGGATGCTCAAGATGAGGGGAGGACAAGCTTTGTGATGTTAGAAGAGAAGGAAAGTGCTGATAAGGAAGTAAGTACTGAAGCTCCTGTTAGTACTGTCAAGCCAAATGAAGGTACCGACAAGAGAAATAAAGGTACTGACAAGCAAGATGGAGGTACCGACAGTACAAAAGTTAGTACCGATAGACAAGGTGAAGGTACTGCTGATCAAAATGAAGGGAAAAATGCTACTCAAACAGCTCCAACAACTACTTCAACACCTACTCCAACAATATTTGGTGATGATGAGACCATTGCACAAGTTCTCATCACAATGAGTCAGAATAAACAGAAGGAAAAGGAAAAAGGAGTAGAGATTAGGAATGCTGAAGATACTGAGAGACCAAGGCCTACTTCAACAAGATCAATATTGACTTTGAGACCTCTTCCCAAGATCGATCCAAAAGATAAAGGCAAAAAGAGGATTGAAGAGGAAGATGAATCTGATACTGAACCAGAAGATATTACTGAAGCTGAAAGGGGGAAAAAAAAAATATTTTTTTTTAAAATAAAACAAAAAATAAAGGGCTTGTTAATGATGAAGAGGTGGCCAGAAAGGTTCAAGTGGAGTGGGAAGCTAAAGAGGAGAAGAAAAGGTTGGATGAAGAAGAAGCTACAAAGGCTTCACTCTCTAATGAATATGATTTCATTCAGGCAAGACTTAATGATGACAAGATACTTGTTGAAAGCTTTATGAGGAAGAAAGAGAGAAGGTATATAATTGACAGAGAACCATATTTCTTTCATGACACCATTCTGCCAAAGAGTTCTTGCTAATGATGTCATATTTGAAGCATGTTGGAAGGCAGAAGCATTTTGATTAATGGACCAATAGAGTTTTGATGAAATACAAGTTTTGTATGAAAAGATGAAAAGGTCTGATGATAGTTTCATTGCTATTGGTTCTGCTGAAGATGCAAAAATGATCAAGGAGATGAATGAACAAGCTGCATGTGCTTCTAAGAAGAGAGTAAGATAGAAGATAGTGTCAAGGGAGAAATTAGAAGAAGAAGAAGGATATACTAGAAAAGAATGCTTGGAAAGGAAGAAGATGAAAGTCTAAGAAAAGAAGTTCACTTCCATAAAAGATGATGACGAGCTATAATTTGTGTTTAACTATAGCTCCTGAGGAGGATAAGGAAGTGGATGTAGGATCCCTAGATCATTCCATGGAATAAGCACAAGATCAATGGCACAAAAGATTTATACAATGAAGAACTTTTTATTGAAAGAAAACAAAAGATGAGGCTATACCCTTAATAATGAAAATGAAATGAGAAGCTAAACTATTTTGAATAAACTAGTGTATTTTTACTAATAGGGATTTGCCTTTGAGGGCTTTCTTTTTGGGCTTTTTTAACATCCTTGGCCCTTATATATAATAAACATTATATAACATAGTCGTTCGAGCTAACTTTTGGTCTTGTAACTTCGAGTGAACGAAGATTCTTTGTTTGGGGTCCATTTATGTGAATCATAATCAATATCCCCCTAGATGGGTCATGAGAAGAAGCTCACTCGTGTTGTCTCTTCAGCTCGATGTTAATAGGGTACTTCACTTGTTGTGCTTGGTAATTATAAACGTTACACCTTGTCATTGATCCTTCAGAATTTGATCGTATGAACTTGATATTGATATTTGAATTGTTTAGCTTACTTCTTTGAATTACTTTGAGATCTCCTATTCAACTTAGACTTTGCCTTACGCTGATCTTTTAGTCTCACATGCTCATATTGTTGGAATCTGAAAGCTTTGATGATGTATCTTATTCCAATCATTGTATCGTTTAGATTTGAAGAAGACATTGATTCTCAGAGATTGTGCGGAAGCCTTGAATGAAAACTTTCTTGATTACTTCAGATATTGTGGTATGGCTAGAGCGTGTGTGCTTGCATCGGAAACTTTGAGTCGTCAGTAGAAATGATATAACAATTTAGTCACCAACAAAAACATTTTGTTATGTAAAATCCACTTAATGTGTTCTAGAAAAACATTTTGTGAACACACAAAGGTTTTATATTTTTGAAGGGACCGAGTATAGACGATACTCAATCTGGTCGGTTACATTAACCTCTGATTCCATGAGGATCAATGATTACAGTATGAATACTGCACCTGTGTTAAGATAGATTATTTCAAAAGAACCTTTTGACAGTTTTCCGGCAAGTGACAAGATTGTTCCTCTAATACTTAGTTTCAGTTTCCCTAATGTTCGCCGTTCTCTAGACCAGATGTCCGAATGACTAAATCACACTATAAAGTATTTTACTAATAGATTGGTTAAAGTGTAGAAGTCAGATACAGTTACTATTACTGACTATACCATACAATTCCTTTTTTCAGCGTTTTACTTTTACTAAATTAAGTACCGTAGAAGAGTCCTGTGGCATTATGATTTGAAAAAACATTCGATGTGCTTATAATATTTGTTTGGGCACAAACGGACAGTTTAAATCAGAATGCTGTCTGATGATGTTTTGAAATATATCCCGAAAGATATGAAGTGCTTGGGAATCAAACTTGTACAAGTACATTTATGGAAACTTCCACTTCAATGTGGGGAAGTCCGAAGAAAAGCATGAGCATTCATAAGAATACCCTGGTGGTAAACATCTCTTGCCTCATCATTCCATAATTTCACTTTCACGATCATGAAACAAAAGATTCTTTGTCATTTATCTAGATACTTGTGTTTAACACAAACTTGTGGTACCTTTACATTTTTGATACATATTAACACTTATTTCCCCCCTACACATGTGCGTCGATAATGAAGGATGGTGTAGCTTAATGCAGGACTAGGAATTTTGCAATTGAGAATCAATTGAATCATTTAATTATCCGATTTACAATGTTTAAGTCACATTCTCTCACCCGATAAAAAGAATATGAAACTTGTGAATGGTTTAGATCTAGAACTGGACTTAAATGTTCTATCTCCCCCTCAACGTTTGAGGTGAGGTGAATTAGACACAAATATCAAGTGAGCAATCTGAAACAGTCCTTTAGATTACTAGACTGGAATGATACTGCAATCTGTCTTGACAGGTTGTAAGCGGTTGGTCGTGCAATCTTGCAGCATAGAATAGCAACAGGACATTCTTATGACCTGAACAACTGTTAGTATACTGATTCTCCCTCAAATAAAGACCCGTGTCAATGTTTGATTTGGTTAATCCCGAACATGTTGATAAAACAAGTTGTTATGAGTAAAAATGGTTCGGGCTTAGACAACTTCTTGTCTGTTAAGAAATAAAGCACTGAAGCGTGCATTAAATCTCTGGGCTAAGACCGGGTTACAGTCTGAAATAACTGCAAGCAATTTCGCAAATTTTTTGAATTTTTTATTTTTTTTTTAAATTAAATATATACTAATATACAAAGGATACAATGCTTTAGCATTCAAAATACCAGATATCCCCTTGGAACCGCTTTCGATCACTATGTTTGCATATCAGGGAACCTAGTGAATCTTAGATAACTTTTGGAAAAATAGAACTAACGCTCGGTAGTTCTTAAAGGCATTTCAACAATGGGTTCCCTATCCTAGTAATGGGCCAGTTATCATACAACGCAATATGTCGTCCAAGTGGGATTCCACACTGAGGTTAACACTACCAACTATTCATTTCCACAATTGGTCTCCAAGCTGTCTTAGTTAGTGTTCATATATGATTTTTTCTGGTTTGCTTTCCAAACCTTCTTTGTATGTTGCACATATGTTTTGGCATGGGGGGTTTTGGTATTCACAGGGACTTCTAAAGGACGAATCAAAAATGATTTGAATAAACAACATTCAACTTCCCTATTGTGATTGCTGCTCTCCTCGCATTCACACTCTTATTGGGCAAGTTAGGATGGTTCGATGTGTGGCTCTTTCGGCATAGGCCTTTGGCATAGGTTGCGAGATTCTAGTGAAGGTTTGGTTCTTGTAGACTAATTCACTTGGAACATTTGGCTTTTTGTTTTATTGCATTGGTGGTTTCTGTGTGAGTCTATGTGAAGTCCTGGGAGGTTCTTGAAAAGTAACTTGCTTTTTCTTAGGCAACGGGGTTGGTTTGGCCCAGTTGGCTCTTTTTGGAGGTGGAATGTACTTTGAACTGTTGGTGTACATCCCTGAAGCAAGTGCTTTGGGTTTCTCAGAGGTTGAAGGTCCACTACTTGTTTTACCAGTCACTTGGGCTTTCAGCTTGGTATTTTCAAGCCTGTGTTAAGGCGACTAAGCTTTTAAGTGTACGCTAGTACGTGAGTGAGTATTCGCTCTTTTTGTGACGTTAATCATACCTTCTTTTTAAACTCAAGTTTTTTACCTTAAGGCCAATCTAGCTGAATCCCGAGGGGAGGTTATCGTCATATCTTTCAACTGAATTTATGTCAGTTTCGAAAGCCTGTGGTCACAACTACTTTGTGGAACCTACATTCAAAAATATCTCGTGATTGTTGACCTGAGCTTTCTAAATCCTGGATAGTGTCATATTTTCCCTTGTAGCTGCTTTCTTAACTTGTTAATTTCAAAAATTGCATTGGTGGCTATGGAAGTGTCTATGCAACTGTTTATAGTTTTGAAATTAAGTTGTAAATCAATATGGTTTTTTGTAAAGACGAGTTACGTTCTCAGATTCATTGGACCATTTTCTGTTGTTTTGAAAACTTCAGCTTCAAGTTCAAGAAAACTTTAGTGTTGTTCCCTATCGCATGCAGAATCTATATCTTCGCAAAGGCCTATTCGAACTAGGGGCACAACAATATCGGAAGAAGACAATGGAGCAGATCATCGTTTTCTAAACACTAAGCTATTATGCTGTCCATTTTTGATCAAAAGATTTTTTCTTCTCTACTGTTCAGGTTATTGTTATCAGAACACATTGTTCTTACTCCGCGTCCAATAGTTCATCAAATTATGTTCAAATTCTCTTTGCATCTTTGAAAAATGTTCATCATTAGCAACTATGGTAATATGTTTTTTGAAATTGGTCGTAAAATGGTAACAGTTGTTGTTTCAATCAAACTGTTTTGCATAATCAAACCACCATTCAGAACATTAGTCTGGTTTTTGTGTTGTTATTTTTTTATGATACCTTCAAATTGAGGATAAAGCAGCATAACATTTCGAAGACTTGCAAGACTTGACTTGGAGGTCCGACATTTTATGCAACAACCGAAAAGAGTACAGGACTATTTGGGTTATAGTTTGACTAGGCACGTTTATTGGCAGGAATCAGGAAGCCAATATGCCTGTTCACGGGACAGTTCCTGTTGAGGAACAAACTTAAGGGCATTAAGCTTGTCATAGAAACCGTTTGCGGGTCGAACATGCCCTGCGTTTTATCGTAATCTTTTTCTGCTAAAACTTGTTGAACCAAGACCTCTTACTATTCCCATTATACTATCGGGTTTGAATGGTGGAGTAAGATGCAAACAGTGTTTCATCATCTTTCAAGCAGGTGAGCACGCTTGGCCATATAACCTAGACCTGGGTTACGGGTACCTAGGAGGTCCTTGTGCAAGTCAGCGGTTGCCTTTTTTGGTTTCTTAAAAAGCATAGGAATAGTTTCTGTTGGCATGTTAAATCTTTGCAATATATCTCTTGCAACTTTGTTAGCATTCTTGTATACAAAACGATTTCATCAAGATAACTACTGCTATGATCTTTTTCTCAGATAAATCTTTCTTTTTCAGATTGTAAAAATGCAATGATTTTTTTTTCCTGAAAGAGTGGATTTAAGCAAATCGTTTTCTTTGCTCAACGTTCAGCGTTCTGCCTTGTTACGCTGAACATCACTAGGGCTCTTGTTCCCAGTCTTACTTTGTGTCAAGATCACACGTTTGACCTTTTGTCGTATCTAGACGATATATTTCTTGCTTGCATTGAGAAAGCTCATTTTTTAAGGTCCTCGGACTTCTAAGCATTTTTCTTGGTGAAACCATTAGCTTCGTCCGTTCTATAGTTGGCGTTTGCAATGTAGGGTTTAGGTAAGTGGAATAAAATCTACGTGAGGGATTGTTGAAACTTATGGATTTTTATTAACAATTATATATTGTATGTATGCCACATAGACAAATGAATGAGAACAATATAAATATAAATATGTTCAAATTGTTATATCTTGAATTGATTAGTTATGATGGTTAATTCAAGATATTTAAGGAACATATACTATATTAATAATGTTAATAATATATATGTAAAGTGAAGATATATATTAATAACATTAATTGAACATATTGTCGAAACGGTGTGTTGGTTTTCCATTGCTTTTGAAACGTTAGAATTCATTTTTCAAACGTCACAATTCTTTGACTTTTGTAACGTTATATTTGTTTAAGGGATATGTTTCAAAAGTAACCATTGTAACTATTAATTGTGTCGTTGACTCAAAAGTAAATGACACAAAAGATGTCTTTTTAATTCATTAAAGAGTCACAAGTATCTCTATAAATATAAGCCCCATTCCAACGATTTTATTCAATTCATACATATAAAATACATAAATTTGATGTTCATGTGAACCTTATGTACGCTGCATAAAGTTCTATTATTTGAGGTCGAATCCTGGGAAGAAATTAGTCACGAATCCCACCAGCGTAAATAGTGGGAGCTAATATTCTTTAAGGACAGTGATTATCACGTCCTCAATTTCGTTCATATTCTTAGTAGTAATTCTGCCATATTTTAACATGTTTATGAATCATTTTGAGAACTAAATGCTTAGTTCACATATGAAAATTAATAAACAAAATCATGACATGTTTATAACTAATTACTTTTATTTTACCCGTTTGACCAGTTATTTTGTTATCTACAGTTCAATATAGAAGTAGTTTACTAGAAAAGATTTAATATAATGTTTACCTTTTGGCTAGTTTCATTTTGGGTCGATGTTCTTTTCTTAATTAAATTAAAACTGCAACGACGATGTAGAGTTAGTACGTGTGTGAGTTTGTATAAAAAAGAAACAAAAATAACACTATTCATTTGCTTAGAGTCTTCGGTGTCATCACGCCGTTGCTGACGTGGTAACGCCGTTTCCGACGTTATGACACCGGAATGTGAAATGGGGGGACGTCGTTGGTGGCTTCGTTGCCACAATCACGCCATAACGCACCATTTTTCTTTTTTTTTTCTTCTTTTTTTCTTTTTTATCTTTTAAAAAGTGAGTGTTTGTGTTAGTGTGTGTGTGTTTTGATTAACTGTGTGTATGTGTGTGTGAAGTGTGTGTTTTGATCGAGTGTTTGTGTGTGTGTTTTGTGTGAGAGAGTGATGAAGAAGAAAGAGAGATGGGTATAAGAAATAGTTTTTTTTATTTATTGTAATTTGTAATTTTAATAAATGATTAAACATTTAATTTGTTTTTAAAAAAATAGAAAAAAATAAAAATAATGGGGCCTAAAAAGTAGTGTTATTTTGGTGTTATGATTACTTGGGTTTTATTTTTGGTGTTGATGTTATGGTGTTAAAGCTGACGTGTCACCAAAAAAATGGTGTTATGACACTTAGCCCTCTTACTATTAATCACAACAGATTCATAACTTAACTGATAATCAAAATGTACTAAATATTACTTCTTCCGTCCCTAAATAAGTGTCCACTATTGACTTTCGAAGTCATTATTCTTCAACTTTGACATTAAATTATTTTGTTTGCGTTATATAATACTTGATGAAAATCATATCAACGAAAATACAATTGTAACTCAATTCATTCATGTATTTTGCATCAAGTATTATATAACACAATCAAAATAATTTGAGGTCAAAGTTGAAGAATAATGAATTCAAAAGTCAATAGTGGACACTTATTTAAAGACGGAGAGAGTAATCATACTAGCACCTACTACCAACTAACAAGGTATACTCCTAGAAACAAATGTTAACCATGATATGTTTCCAGTTGCTAACATTACATCAATAAGACATTAACACTTCTACAACTACGCTATCATTGCTAGCTAGTAGCACTATTGATAATGCGTTGTTACTATAGCCGAAAGCCCGAAAATACAATAAAAGCAATAACAGCAAAGTTGTTTCAACATATTTTCGTGTGGTGATGGGTGCTCCGGTGAGGTGGTGGTGATGTATTAAGGTGGTTTTTGTGGTGTTGGTGAACTATGGGTGCTCGAGTGTTTGTGTTTCCGTTTGTGGGGGGTGTTTGTGGTGTAAATGTGATAAGTATAAAAATGATGAGTGTTTGTTAGGTAGCAGGAAATGAGATTAGATCAACTTTTTGTAATTAAAATCTATAGAGACTACATTGTGACTTACAGAGACTAAATGTAGTCACTATAGGTATGGTGGGAAATGAAAATGCTAGGCGGGATTATTTGATTTTTCGTGAAAAATTAGAGTGAAACTTACAAGGACTACATCGTGATCTATAGAGACTACATGTAGTGGCTATAAGTTTTATCAAAAATTATTTTTCTAATGTCTTATTCATATAATGAATAAATTACAAAAATACAATATATGTTAATAAAAATAATACCATAAGTAACTAAATCGAACATTGTTAAACCAAAACAACGTTCGTTCAAAACAAACATTGTTAGCGGATGATTCAAGATGATATGATATACATGAGAAGATAAACAAGTGATTCGAATTGATATTGATATATATGAGATGCTAAACGGATGAGTCGAGATGACATTGATATAGATAAGATGTTAAACGAATGAGTCGAGATGATATTGATATACATGAGATGCTAAATGGATGTGTCGAGATGATATTGATATACATGATATGTTAAACAGATGGGACGAGATGATATTGATATACATGATGTGTTAAACGGATGAGTCGAGATGATATTGATATACATGAGACGTTAAACGGACAAGTCGAGATGATATTGATATACATGAGATGCTAAACAGATGAGTCGAGATGATATTGATATACATGAGATGTTAATCGGATGAGTCGATGTGATATTGATATATATGAGATGCTACACGAATGAGTCGAGATAATATTGATATACATTAGATACTAAACGGACGAGTGGAAATGATATTGATATACATGAGTTGTTAAACGGATGAGTCGAGATGATATTGGTATACATGATATGTTACGGACGAGTCGAGATAATATTGATATATATGAGATGTTAAACGGATGAGTCATGATGATATCGATATACATAGGATGTTAAAGAGATGAGTCGAGATGATATCGTTATACATGAGATGTTAAACGGATGAGTCGAGATGATATTGATACACACGAGATGTTAAACGGATGAGTCGAGATGATATTGATATACATGAGATGTTAAACGGATGAGTCGGGGTGATATTGATATATATGAGATGCTACACGAATTAGTCGAGATGATATTGATATACATTAGATACTAAATGGACAATTAGAAATGATATTGATATACAAGAGATGTTAAACAGATGAGCTGGGATGATATTGGTATACATGAGATGTTAAACGGACGAGTCGAGTTGATATTGATATATATGAGATGTTAAACGGATGAGTCATGATGATATCGGTATACATAAGATGTTAAAGAGATGAGTCGAGATGATATCGTTATGCATGAGATGTTAAACGGATGAGTCGAGATGATATTGATATACATGAGATGTTAAATGGATGAGTCAAGATAATATCGTTATACATGATATGGTAAACGGACGAGTTGATATGATATCGTTATACATGAGATGTTATAAGGATGTGTCGAGATGATATCATTATACATAAGATGTTAAACGGATGAGTCGAGATGATATTGATATACATAAGATGTTAAACGAATGAGTCGAGATGATATCATTATACATGAGATGTTAAACAGACGAGTCGGTATGATAGTGTTATACATAAGATGTTCATCGGATGAGTCGAGATGATATTCATACACATGAGATGTTAAACGGACGAGTCAATATGATATTGTTATACATGAGATGTTAAAAGATGAGTCGAGATGATATTAAAGAGGAGAAGAAAAGGTTGGCTGAGGAAGAAGCTACAAATGCTGAACTCTCTAATGAATATGATTTCATTCAGGCAAGACTTAATGCTGACAAGATACTTGCTGAAAAACTTCAAGAGGAAGAGAAAGAGATGTATACTATTGAGCAGAGAACCAAATTTCTTCATGACACCATTGCTGCCCAAAGAAGATTTCTTGCTCAACAAAGATCTGAAGCTATCAGAAATAAACCCCCTTCAAGAAATCAGCTTAGGAACCAAATGATGACATATTTGAAACATGTTGGAGGCAAGAAGCATTCTGATCTAAAGACCAAGAGTTTTGATGAAATACAAGTTTTGTATGAAAAGATAAAAAGGTCTGATGATAGTTTCATTGCTATTGGTTTTGCTAAAAATGAAAAGGTGATCAAGGAGATGAATGAACAAGCTTCTGATGCTTCTAAGAAGAGAGTAAAGAAAGATGACAGTGTCAAGGGAGAAATTAAATAAGAAGAATGAACTAGAAAAGGAAAGCTTGGAAAAAGGAAGAAGATGAAGTCTAAGAAAAGAAAGTTCACTTCTAAAGATGATGAAGAGCTAAGATTGTGTTCAACTATAGCTCCTGATGAAGACAAGGAAGTGGATTAAGAGATACTTGACAAGAAGTATCCTATCATAGAATGGAGATCTGAGTATCTTAAAACCAAACCACAGCATGATGAGACTGAGGAGATAGAAGAAGTTTATCTTAATGTGGTGATTAGAAGTAATAGACAAAGAATATACTTCAGTACTTTAATGGCAGTGCTCTCCATACTTGATAGAGATGACATATGTGCTATATATCAACTTGTGATGAACAGATACCAAGATGAGACACCTGAGGGATTTGAAAAAATACTTTGGGAGAATTAATGATCATGCTTGTAACATTTCTCAATTTTAGGTCATTTTACGACTCCTATTATTTGTCACTATTTATTTTGGTCCGATACGCGTTTACTTTTAATTTTACTTTTGAGCTAAATCGCGTAGACTAGAAATAACCATTTAATGTAAACGGTTATCAAATAAATTAAGGTTTGCACCAACCAAGTAATAATTAATTTTTAAGAAGATAATTATTTACTTTGCGTATTTTATTTTTATTGGCCACGTAAAAGGTCTACGTTTCGCAACAAAATACATTTGGACACACCCTGAAAATACCTAGGCTTACCTAGACTCAAACCAATACCCACCTTTAAAACCTTAACACAAAAATTAAATAATTTTGTGTATGTGACCCAATAGGGGCCGGTTACATACATACACATACCTAAAAATCCTACTAATGATCCTAAAGTACTTGTACACCTCCTAGTTAATTAATGATAGTCCTAATTGTCTCTACTAACCTATTACACATTGGATATTAACCAATTTGCTTCTCTTTTGCCCCTAGACCATGGCTACATGCATGTATGTATACAAATCCTTAAGATTTCTAGTATCTAACTAAATCTTGTACAAATATCCTCTAATTAAGACATGTACTTGAGTGGTTTAACAAAACAATGTGTAGTTAACTAGAAACCATAAACCATCAAGACTAGGGCACGGTTTGGTTTTGTTGGTGTGACTAGAAGAGCTAACCAAGCATTTGCCTATAAATACTTGAACACATACACCATTCTACACTCTTACAAAACTCAAACACTTAAACTTTTCCTCCCTTCTTGCTTCGAACCTTAAACCGCAAACATACACACCCATTTGTCACGTTTGAAACCACAACACAAGCTAAGGGTTTATACAAGGAGTGTACAAGGGAGTTACGAGCTAAGGGTTAGCTTACTACACGTCTATCTCTCAAACAAAGAGCTATAGGACCTTTGTAAGTCGCACACGACACTTTACATTTCATAGTTAATTCCATTTTGATTTCTAGACTTGTGTCGCGACACATATAAGGTTCACGAACCAATATATGTACATGTTATACTCGTGTGGTGCAAGAACCCATTTAAAACACATATACAAAGATGGTTAGTGACAAACTAGGGCTTAAGTGCTTTATTTATATGAAAACTTGACTCGACGTAAACAATAACCCTATGCACGAAAATATAAGAAAAACTATACGTAAACCTTCGTTATGAACATGTCACTATGGCTTGGGAACATATACACGATCCATCTAAACGTTTGCATGTAAAACGCGACGTGTATGTAGATTAAATACACGACATATAGTTACTATGGCTATTGGTTTCGAAACATGCATGTTACTAGAGGGGTAACAAGCCACAATGGGCTTTGCGTAATCCTAACGAGCTCACGGTTTGGGCCCAACAGCCCAATGGTGACCCGTAGCTTATTATGAGCTCATTCGAGCTTATTTTTAAATTAGAAACCTTATAAGACTTAAATCATAACAAGCATACCTTAAACCAACACCTAATGGGCCAAATTGGTCCAAGAGCCCACGAAACAAGACCAAACGGGCCCAATAAGCTAACCCGGGGGCCCACAGCTTATTCATAAGCTCTATGAGCTTATTAACAGTCCTATGAGCTCATTGGAAACTCACATAGACCCTAGAATGCCCTAACAAGCGTTTAAAAACCAAACGGACCCTTAACGGGCTTAACGGCCCATGTTCGTGACTACAAGAAGCCCATAAGCCACATATAAGCTTTGGTAGCTTATTTGTGATCTTAAACAACTGATGAGGCTTATAACAACCATAGGAAAGCTAACGGACCTTAAAGAATTAAGCCCAAACCCCTAGGACGCTTAACGGGCTCATATCGAGTCCAAGAAGCCCATTAACGAGCCCTATACGAGCCATAAGCTCACAATAAGCTCAAGACAGCTTATTGGTAACACTTCACAAGCCAAAAATACTTAACGGACCCAAATATAGTTAACGGACCCTAATGGACCTAACCGAAAGCCTTAAAAGCCATTCGGGCCCTTAATGGGCCCAACAGCCCATTTACAAGAGCTTATTAGCTTATTTGGATAAGCTAAACCGAAAACAGACTTATTAGGCTTAATAAGGATGGGAAATAAGCTAAGGATGCCTAATGGACCTTATTATTTTCGTTCGGGTTAAGTTATTGGGCTCATAAGCCCAATAAGCTCGAAAAAGCCAAAATAAGCTCTCCCGAGCTTATTTCCAACTCAACAGACTTGAATAAGCTTAATGGAGGCAATTGCGCTTTTTGAAACTTAAACGAACCCCTAGAACGCTTATTGGACCCTAACGGGCCCAATAAGGCCCATTAAGCCAAAAATAAGCTCGTTGAGCTTATTTATAAGCTAGGGCAGCTTATATGACCTAATTGGACTTAACGAAACAAAATGCCACTTGCTGGGATTTAAATGGAGCTAAAATGTAATTTTTACAAGTCGGAGGACTAAAAGTGTCAATGTATAAACTATAGGGTTAAAACTGTCATTTTCAGATTTTATTAAGTTTAGGGGCTGTTTTGAACATCCTGAAAGATAAGGGGCTGATATTAAACATATAAGGACCTAAAGTGTAAGTTGTGTTAAGTTGGAGGACTAAATGTGTAATTATGAAAACTTAAGGGTTTGAAATGTAAAATAGTATATATTTTATATACCCAGGGGCTGTTTTGTAATTATAAGAAAACTTAAGGGTTTGAAATGTAAAATAGTATATATTTTATATACCCTTTGTAATTATAAGAAAAGGGTTTGAAATGTAATATATTTGTTTATTTTATATAAACCAGGGGCTTGTTTTGTTAATTATAGCAAAACGTAGGGTTTGAAATGTAAAATAGTATATTTCTTTTTATACACTTTGTAATTATAGAAAATTAAAGGTATTTGTGATCGGAAAAAGTGATTGTTTTCTAAATACATTTGAAATTATCCGGTACGAGTTGTATTCATGAAAAGAAATATACAAGTTAAAACCTATGATTTCAATTATATACAGAATATGTATTAATAACCGTTATTCGTTGACAAGGACTTATGATTGTTATAACTTTCCTAAGAGACATCAACAATTTCAAATCAAATAATTTAAACACGTCTTACACCACACACACATGAGATTTCTTTATATATAACTAGCATTAACTTAATGTGTTGTTTCTAATTGAGTCTTTTGCCCTAAATTTGGTTAGACTATGACTGACGTATTTAATTGGGGTATTTGTCGGTTGTGATTCATTATACTTGGTTATATCAATTTCATTTCAGGTGGACTTTTTTAATTAGGTGAGTTCATTTGCCCCATGTTTTTACAATTCTTAAAATGTATTTACATCCTGGGGGTGTGAGTGAGAACATGCTTGTTTACCACAAATTGGACGCAAGTGTACATTTTATACAATGATTACGTGTTTGCCTAAGTAGCGATAACCCACTGAGCCCTTTATCATGAACTGTCAATTACTGGATTGTAAGCGCGAATGTTATGTGTAGATCTATTTGGGATTGACATCCCCGTTTGGGTGACTAGCTATCATCGAGAACGAACGTTATAACATGTTGGGTTTGGGATGTTTCGGGTTAGAACATCATTCATGGGCATTATTGGCAATTTATTTCATTCATATAGGTCGAGCTTCAGTGTCATGAGCTTAGGAAAACGTAATTACTTTTTATGATGTTTGCATTTGTTGCTTAATCATACACTTAGAAATCTTGCGGTCCTACAATTGATTTAAATAAACTTATGAATTCACCAACTTTATGTTGACGTTTTTTTTTTTTTTTTAAGCATATTGGTTTTTCAGGTCAATAAGGCAGGAGGTACGATTGATACATTGGAAAGTCAATGATTTTCGAAGAAGTCAACATTTAAGATTGGGGTGTATTATTACATTTTTGGGGACCAATTGTTAATAAACCGTAATCTTTTAATTTATATTGTTGAACAATTTTAAGCGCCACGAGCTTATGTAACAAACAAGTATTTGTTAATCTAATGTATCTTTTTCAAAAAGAAATGTTTAGTTGTTCGTTATCAGATCTTTTGCTATGGTCCATAAAGTAACAACCCTCGGATACTTCAACTTTATACTGCCGTACTCGATTTGTGGGTGTTACAGATTAGGTATCAGAGCTAAGGGTTATAGAGAACTTGGTACAAAGTTTTGTTCTAGACTAAATCATTTCAAACCACTGTTTTCACAAATGGGATTTGCATGGGACATACATGCATTACTTGTTTGCATCTAGCACATATATGCTTACATGATATACACTTGTTTTTAGCATTAGTAGTTACTAAGTGCTTACATGATTGATTATACGTGTATTTAAATGATATTACTATATTACTATAGACTTTTTATAAATTAAAGCTTACAACATATACTACTGATATTTCATATAAGTAAGACTTATTAGGTTATTTTGCTTGTTTGCTGTAGTTATCTTGTTTCTGTGACATCTGCTGTTAATACACTTCCGGTTTCACCATATATGAGCCCAATGTTGTTGTAGAGCCTTCTAGGGAAGCCTGAGGATGCAGGAGATATCTGAGGGAGGGAGGTATTCCACGGGTCATCGATATTAGGATACATCGGGACTCCCGATAAAGCAAAAGATAGTAGCCCACCATCACCGGATTACATAACAGGCCACCTAGAGGATCCACCAGACACCGCACAGTTACTAAGGACGTGGATGAGGCCGCTTCTCAAAGCCTAGGTTCGTACTGGCAACATGATTCGGAACTACGTGCCAGAGCCTATATACCTTTTTGAGTATATACCATTGGAGGTATGAGATTGAGTTTCCTGAGAAGGAGCAGCAATTACCTCCTGTTGATTCACCCACTGCTGTCGGATCCCGATTAGATCAGGAGGAGTACGAGGGGGGATGATGAGACAGAGGGATGTAATACCGGTTGACTATCAGGTTGACTATCCTATGGACGGGGGAGATGATGGAGATGATGATGACGGCGATTCATCTAGGGATGACGCCAATGATGAGGATGAGGATGATGAGGACGAGGAGGAGGAGGAGGAGCACTTAGCTCCGGCCGACTCTGCTATTGTTGTACCTGTTGATGAGCTTGTTTTCCCACCTGAGGGAACAGAACCTGATATACCACCACCCTCCACTGACAATACTATTGGGGCTAGGATCACCGTCCGGCCTCAGACTTCCATATTCCTTCCACCAGAGGCAGAGGTTGAGAGACTTCTGGCCATGACTACTCCATCACCATCACCACCTATCTCACTATCACCACCCTCTGCAAGAAAGTGCCTTGCTAGGTGCACAGCCCCACCTACACATTCATCACCACTACATATGCCATCACCATTACTACCATCATCTGGGTGTCCAACCCAAATCCAGACACTCAGGATAGCATCCACTCAGGCTCTCATTGATGCAATTATTACCGCATTACCATCACCCCCTACTACCACCATCTCTATACATACCACCACCTGTTGACCGTAAGGATGATATTCCTGAGTCTGAGCAGCCTCCCCGTAAGAGGTTGTATTTGTCCACCCTAGGCTCCTGATATGAGGTTGGAGAGAGTTCTACTACTAGACCTACCAGAGGTCGGGGGATAGATTATAAGTTTGTCAGCACGATAGATGCTGAAGAGAGGCGACAGGGGATTAGAGATGTTGGGTATGATATTAGGGATACTTAGGTAGATCTGACAGAGGCAGTTCCTGAGATAACACCTATGACCGTGGGAGAGGTCAATATTATGGTCATAGAGCTTGCTGAGCTCCATGAGCATGATACACAAGACTTGTATGCTTTACTAGAGGATGCTCAGGATAGTAGGTCTCATATATCACAGCGAGTCGATATGGACTCGCAGCGGGTCGATTTACTTATGGGGGATAGGATGACTCTCCAAGAGACAGTATGGATGGTGAAGGAGGAGGCCTATGCTTCCCAAGAGGCTTGGGCTCACTCGATAGGATTGAGTCAAGTGACTCATCAGGAGCTTCAGATCCATCATGATTATGTGTATGCACACGAGACCCATCTCCAGACACACCAAACACAGCTACAGCTACATGGTACTCTCATTCAGACACAGCATCAGGTACATGAGACTCGCTTTTAGATGCAGCAGGCCAAGTTAGCAGCGCTTTGAGAGACTGGAGATAGACGTCAGGACCAGATGGTAGAGACTCTCTGAGTCATTAGAGACATGAGGCGAGAGATGAGCGACATGCAGGCCAAGTTGTTAGCACTACGAGGGCAGCAGAGGAGAGCTAGACAGCCAGGACCAGAGGCTAGGATTCCGGATCACCAGGATGCTTCTGGGGATGCTAACAGTCATATCTAGTAATTTATGTTATTTTATCTTGCTAGGTCATTGTACAGGCATGTTAAGTATTAGGGGTTTTCCCCGCTAACATAGCCTTAGATCTTTTGTATTGTATTATGTGTACTCCGACAACTATTTCATGTAAAATTTTCAAAGTTATGAATGAAATGGATGTGTTATGTTGTACTATATACCTCTCTTGTGTTGATATCTCATCTATACATTATTATATTCTGTCATATAACCTCATGTTTTGTCTTTTGTGATCTAGACAAATCATGGCACCTACGACCAGAAGAGGACCAAATACCCCTGTTAACAACACCAACCCAAACAACATGACTCCAGAATCCATCCAAGCAATGATTGACCAAGCTCTTTTGCGAAACTCCACCAATGGAGATGGAAGCCACAGTTCGCACGAGGATAACCGAAGGAACGTGCAAACTGCGCGCCCTTGTTTTTACGCTGACTTCATGAAGTGTCAACCTTTGAACTTCAAGGGGACTGAAGGCGTGGTCGGTTTGACTCGGTGGATTGAGAAGATGGAGTCAGTTTTCAATATCAGTGGTTGTGCTATTGAGAATCAAGTAAAGTTTGCCACCTGCACTCTGTTAGGTGCTGCTTTGACTTGGTGGAATGGTCAGATAAGAACCTTAGGTCCTGAGGCATATGCAATGACTTGGGAAGTACTCAAGAAAAAGATGACGGACAAGTATTGTCCGCAGGGTGAAATCAAGAAATTAGAAATCGAGCTGCGGAACCTAAAGGTCAATGGGAACGATGTTCTAACATACACTGAATGTTTCCAAGAGCTAACCCTAATATGTACCAAGTGTTGGGAATTCACTTTTACGTGACGACATTACAGAATTACCATAGTTTATCATAGTCACATACGCGAGGACTAGAATAAGCAACTATGTATAGTTTAGAGGCGTATGGGCTAAAAATACCCCTCTATGGCTTCCATAGAGGGGTTGAGTCATTTGGCATTGTCAAGTCATTTGTATCCTTCATCCATTTTCCACCTAATATCACAAGTCCATCTTCCACCTCTCTACTCTCTCTCACTAAAATGGCTTTCATGTGGTTTCACTCACCAAGACCACCGGATCTTAGTTTACGTAGACCTTCAATTGGTATCAAGAGCCATGGCAACATAATCTTGGGTTAGATTTATTCTTTATGGTCCGTTTGGTTTTGTCACTTTGTCAAATCAGTCGTTGTGTTTTAAGCCGATTTTGTATTCATTTTTTTTGTGATGTTGCAAGAAACTGTTAATAACAGTTTGTGTTCTTTTTATGAGTTTTTCCTTGGTCTTTCTTGTTTTTTTCATAAAATCACATACTTTAAGTTCTGGTCAAGGTTTCTTCTTATTTCCATGCTTATTAAAGTTACTGGTTGTTTTCCTTGGTGTTTCCATATATGACAAAAGAAAGGACGGTTTGATTCTTTGTGAAGGAAACCGATCTAGTTTTTTTTGGTACAACCGAACGAGTCCAAAACTGTGAGAACCAAACGAGTTTTTTTCACAATGACAACCGAACGAGCTATCAACAAGGAGGACCGAACGAGTTCTACACAATGACAACCGAACGAGTCTATTTGTTGTGTGGACCGAACGAGTTCTTATTGTATGAGAACCGAACGAGTTACAACCTTGGTGGACCGAACGAGCCTTACACAGAGGGAACCGAACGAGTCCAAAACTGTGAGAACCGAACGAGTTTTACAAGGTGGATCGAACGAGTTTTACATAGTGTGAACCGAACGAGTTTCACACTTTGTGGACCGATCGAGTCATAGACTATGTGGACCGAACGAGTCATAGTCATCATGGACCGAACGAGTCTAACCCTTGACAGCCGAACTAGATAGAATCTAGTTAGAGCAGATCTAAACCAGACCGAGCCAACTCGGTAATTACCGAGTTGACTCGTGTCTAACTCAATGAGTCCACAACTCTCAAATTAAACCAACCACATAAAATAACATCACAATATCAATCCAACAAACCCAAATCAATATCTAAACCTATATAATCCCTTCGTCACATGATATTATCCTACAACTCCATCTCATTCAATTCTCAACAAGACTCGAAACAGAATCAACGAATATAAAAGATCTCAGGTTATAGCTTTTCGTGATACACAATCAATTTTCAAGATCTTGTAAAAGATCAATCAAACGAAAGCATATAACTTATCATTGATCTATGCTAGGTTTAACCTTTTTCATATTCGAATGTAAAGAAATAATGATAACATATATGTTATATTATTTCCTTGTTTCGATTAACAGACACAAATCAAACACAAGAAAAAATCTTCGACCCTACCTGTGACCCTCCAAAGGATCTTGATGCCGTAAGTATCTTGAGCATGTCATGGGTCTCAATAACCAAACAAGATTCAAAGGGGTTGTGTTAAGATCTCAGATTCATAGGGTATGGTTGAGTTCTATGTAAGTTTTGATGTGGCTATTATGTCGTTGGAGGATGTGTCTGCGTATGAGGGTTGTAAGTGATGGGGGCGGAGGAAATGAGAAATGGGAGGACTAGGGTTATGATAAGTCTGCATATAATTAGGGATAACATGTGTTTTATCCCATGTCTTGTGGATCGGGTTCAATGGTTTGGGTTGATACTAACATAATCTTGGGCCACGTCTTTGTGTGATGAAATGAACCGGGCTTTAATACATAAGTATCTAGCCCAAGACTTAATTGATTAAATGGTTTAGTTATGATTATCTGGATGATAGGCTGGTGGGTTAGTAACTGATCAGGCTTTAACTCGAAAATGTAAGTTGAGTATAAATTGTTAAAAGGCTGAACTATATTGGGCTAAATAATTGATTGTCGACATTGGGCCAAGTATAATTAGGCTTGGCTGGTTTACTAATATGAAAGACAAATATTGTAGCAATTTGTTATACAAAATTTGGTCTAATATTCATATGTTGGCTCAATTTCGACAAAGAATAATTTATGGTTAATTGGTTGCGTTTGAGGTTTAAAAGTGACAAAGTGACGAGACCAGGATCAACTTGGATAAAGAATCATGATACTTAAAGGCTAGATCTGGAATTAATTTTCTGTGACTACGGAGTTGATCGGATATCAATTATTTGTGACTGAAGTGGCATTTCACGAAGGCGTGTTCTTATTCTATCTTGAAGTCGGGGTTGGCTGGATGCATGACTTTCAAAGATAACTTGCTCGAGCTTAATTTAAGTTGAAGACTTGGTTTATCTAGTTTCCAGCAGTCAAGGGGTGGATGGTTGAAGACCTGGATAACTATCACTTAAAGGAGTTACATTGTAGTACTCAGTGTCACACGCTTAGACGTTGTGGATAATCGCAAGAGGTGATGATAGTCTCATACTTGGGTGGGGTATTGAGTACTTAGAGATTTGCTTGGAGCACAAATTCTCTACACCGTTCTTCCAACATTAGCGCAAGCTTAAGTCACAAGAACGGGAAATTCTAATTCAGTTTCAAGTTTGGTATATTGGGTTTACTTCATCAGTGGTTACTTCAAATAGCCTTCGAAACGGTTGGTAACATGATAGCCAGAGAGAGGTGATGAGTAGAGATTTGATCAGCAATTGATTTCCGGGTTAGATCTGGAGTAACTTTTTTCCTCACACAAATACTCAAGTAAATGCACGTCAAGGTGTTGCTGATTCCGAGTGTCGAAACAGAAGGGGGATTGAGAAAGATTTACCCTTGAGCCTTTGCGATGGAGAAGATTAACCCTTGGCTGTGCCTTCTTTTTCTTGAAAAAGTGACATGAGCATCTTTCTTGAATTTTTTAAGTTAGGCTATGCCGGGAAGACATATGTCATAACCGCAGAGAATATCAGCGCTTTAACTTATGGCTTTTGGGTGCATTTCTTCAGACACATGGGGGAAGTGATATCTTGAAGAAACTTTTTGTATGCAATATTTGGACTTTCCGCGAGGGGAAGCGGTGTGAGAATCAATTATTTAAGCGTGATAAGATTACAGTTTGCTGATCAGATAATGCTTCTTTAAAAATTTTTTACTTTTATAATTAAAACCCAACAACGATCAATCACTAAGTTTATTCTTAAAGGAGCAGTAACATTTGATGTGGTATCTTACCAGTTCCGCTGTGCACTTAATTATTCTAAGCTTGTAAGAAAGCTTTGAAACTGCTCAAGAGAGGATTGCTAGGTTTGGGGGAAGCTTTGAAAGCTTCTAAATTAAGAATATGTGGCATGAATTAGGGGGAAGCTGATTCATTGCTAGTTTGGGGGGGAAGTTTTATGCTTTAAATAGAAATATGTGGCACGAATTAGGGGGAAGCTAATTCAGAAGCTTCTCCTTAACCAGAAGTGTATGGGTTACTTAGTTCGTGCCTATTACAGTATTTCTCTTACAAAGTACTACAAAGATGATTCATGTTGGAGTGCAGACTTGAAGTCAAACACCACAGAAGACGTCATCAGCATATGAAGCTTCATGGAAGTTCTTGTTCTTAATCATTATGTACTTGTTAGGAAATTATTGTAAGTAATTCTGTAAATCGTCCCGTGGGGGAAGATTGTTGGGAATTCACTTTTACGTGACGACATTACAGAATTACCATAGTTTATCATAGTCACATACGCGAGGACTAGAATAAGCAACTATGTATAGTTTAGAGGCGTATGAGCTATAAATACCCCTCTATGGCTTCCATAGAGGGGTTGAGTCATTTGGCATTTGTCAAGTCATTTGTATCCTTCATCCATTTTCCACCTAATATCACAAGTCCATCTTCCACCTCTCTACTCTCTCTCACTAAAATGGCTTTCATGTGGTTTCACTCACCAAGACCACCGGATCTTAGTTTACGTAGACCTTCACCAAGTTTGTTGCCAACGAAACCGAGAAGGTTGACAAGTACATCAGTGGACTTCCTGATAACATATGGGAACGTCAAATCTGCCAGATCCAAGACGTTGGATGGGACTATTGAGTTGGCCAACGACTTGATGGATCAGAAACTCCGCACCTACGCAGAAAGGCAGTCTAACAACAAAAGGAAGGCTGATGATTCATCACGAAACAACCATGGTCACCAGCAATAACCCTTCAAGAGGCAGAATGTCGCCAAGGTCTACAATATAGGGACAAGCGAAAAGAAGCCTTACAGGGGATCTTTGCCCAAGTGCACCAAGTACCATCTTCACCACAATGGCCCGTGCACCCAGAAATGCCACAAGTGCAACAAAGTAGGGCATTTTGCTCGCGATTGCAGGAGTACCGGTAATACAAATGTTGCTAATACTCAGAAGGGCAATGGGGCAGCTCCCAAGGGAAATGGTTGTTTTGAGTGTGGAGCACCAGGGCATTTCAAGAGAGATTGTCCTAAGTTGAAGAATAAGGATGGAGGAAATGGGAATGCACAAGGTTGGGTTTATGCAGTTGGGAATGCAGAAAAGAGAGGAAATGCATCGGGAAACCCTGATGCCAAATGTCTTCCACAGGTACGTTCTTTAAATAACACTATGCATCTTCTTTATTCGGACAATGGTGCGTTAGAAGCTTTAATCCACTGCATTTAGTTCTTGATTAGACAATCGCCCAACTCCATTAGACAAATTGTTATGATGTCAGAAATGCGATGGTTAAATTGTCGGGATAGACACTATTATACGAGGTTGCACTTTAAATTTCTTAGACCATCCGTTCAACATAGATCTAATGCCCGTAGAACTGGGTAGTTTCGATGTCATTATCGGTATGGACTGGTTAAGAAGATGTCACGCCGTGATCGTGTGCGATGAGAAACTTGTTCAAGTTCCCTATGGGAATGAAACTTTGACTTTTTGTGGCAACGAAAGTAGCAACGGGAGAGAATCTCGGTTGACAGTTATCTCATGTTCAAAAGCTCAAGAGTACATGGCAAAAGGATGCCAGGTCTTTTTGGCACAGATATCCGCCAAGAAAGAGGAGGACAAGTCGGAAGGAAAACAAATAAAGGACGTACCAATCGTCCGAGATTTTCCTGAGGTATTTCCCGAGGACTTGCCAGGTCTTCCTCCGGCTCGACCAGTGGAATTCCAAATCGACTTAATTTCAGAAGCCGCATCCGTAGCTCGAGCACTGTATCGATTGGCTCCATCCGAAATGAAGGAATTATCGGAACAATTACAAGAGCTTTCTGACAAAGGATTCATAAGGCCTAGTTCCTCACATTGGGGAGCCCCGGTCTTGTTTGTCAAAAAGAAGGATGGGTCATTCAGGATGTGCATCGACTACCGTGAGTTAAATAAACTGACAGTGAAGAATCGTTATCCACTCCCGAGGATCGACGATTTATTTGATCAACTCCAAGGATCCAGTATTTATTCGAAGATAGATCTGAGATCAGGATATCACCAGCTTAGAGTACGAGAACAAGACATTCCAAAGACGGCATTTCGAACTCGGTATGGTCATTACGAGTTCCAGGTCATGTCATTCGGACTGACAAACGCACTTGCGGTATTCATGGACCTCATGAACCGAGTATGCAAGCCTTACTTGGATAAGTTCGTAATTGTCTTCATCGATGACATACTTATTTATTCAAAGGACGAGAAAGAGCATGAAGAACATCTCAAGGCCATTTTAGAATTGCTTAAGAAAGAGAAGTTGTATGCCAAATTTTCAAAATGTAAATTTTGGATTCCGAAGGTACAATTTCTCAGACACGTCATTGATAGCAGAGGCATACATGTGGATCCAGCCAAGATAGAATCTATCAAAGATTGGGCGTCTCCTAAGACACCAACGGAGATCCGCCAATTTTTAGGTCTTGCATATTTATATCGAAGGTTCATCGAAGGATTTTTGAAGATTGCTAATCAATGACGAAACTTACTCAGAAAGGAATCAAGTTTGGACTAGGGTGAAAGGAAGAGAAATCTCTCAGTTAATAAAAGCAGACGTTGTGCGTGCACCCAAATCTGGGCATTACCTAATGGGAGCGAAAGACTTTGTGGTTACTGTGATGCGTCACTCAATGGTTTAGTGTTGTATTGATGCAGAGAGGAAGTGATTGCTTATGTTCTCGACAACTAATAGGTACACGAGAAGAACTACACCATTCGCATGATTTAGAACACTTGTTCGTAGTATTTGCTTTAAAAGATATGGAGACACTATTCTATATGGAACAGATGCACGTATTCACCGACATAAAAGTCTAAAACACATTCCTCGATCAAAAGGTGCTTAACATAAGGCAACGCCGTTGGCTAGAGTTGTTAAGTGATTACGATTGTGACATTCGTTATCATCCAGGGAAGGCAAACGTAGTGGCCGATGCATTGAGCCGTAAGGAACGGATTGAGCCATTGCGGGTTCGAGCCTTAGTTATGACAATTGGCTTGGATCTTCCCAAACGAATATTAGAAGCTCAGATCGAAGCCCAGAAACCAGAGAATCTCATGAATGAAGACGTAGGCGGTATAATCAGAAGGGATATACCCAAGGAAAGATTGGAACCACGTGCCGATGGAACACTATGTTTACACGACAGGAGTTGGTTACCTTGCTATGGAGACTTAAGATCCGTGATTATGCACGGAAATTCCCCAAAGTTAAAATATGTCTATCTATCCTGGTTCTTAAAAGATGTACCAAGATGTGAAGAAATTATATTGGTGGCCAAACATGAAGGCTGACATCGCCACATATGTTAGTAAGTGCTTAACGTGTGCGAGGGTCAAGGCCGAACACCAAAGGCCATCAGGACTGTTAGTACAACCAGCAATACCCGAGTGGAAGTGGGATAATATCATGATGGATTTTATCACCAAACTTCCTAGGTCGTCACAAGGCTTTGACACCATCTGGGTTGATTGTGGAATCGACTTACAGAAAATTCTGCCCACTTCTCTTTTTTTTAATTGCCAATAAGGGAGGAATGATTCGTTAGAAAATGGCAAGGTTGTACCTGAACAGGATAGTAGCAAGACACGGGATACCTGCTTGAATTATCTGTGATCGTGATGGGAGATGTAACATCTATTTCTGCGAAATTCATTCAGAAAAGCTTTAGGTACAGGTATAAGCATGACCCACTGGTATTCATCCAGAAACTGGACGGCAGAGCAAGAGGATATTTCAAACTCTCGAGGACCTGCTATTTGCTTGCGTGAACGTATTTGGCAAAGGTTGGGTTAAACATTTGACATTGGGCAGAGTTTTCATAAGCAACAGTTATTCACGCAGTGCATAAAGTAGCACCTTAATGAGGCAATGTATGGTCTCGAAAATGTCAAATTCACGGTGTGCTGGGCCGTGGTTGGGGAAGGCCCAACTGACAGGTCCAGATTGATCCAAGAACACAACGGAAAGATCGTCTGAACAAAGCAGAGGATGCTCAAGTGCTCAAGTCGAAAAAATGCGCTTACGCCCATCTGAAACGCAAGCCGATGGAGTTCTAAGGTTGGGGGACTGAGTTATGCTCGAGCGGTCGTCGTCCCTGGCAAAGGGTCGTTACGGATCCGGTAAGTCGGGGACAAGCTGAACCGAGATATGTCGTACCTTTCAAGGTGTTTGCATAATGGGAAAGTGTCCTACAGGTCATGGAACTATCCTAAAGAGTTGAGCAGAGTTTCACCATACTTTCCATGTGTTCTAATCTGAAGAAATAGTTTCGCTGACGAACATTAGTCATGCCGTTAGAAGGAATCATGTTGTCGATAAGCTTAGTTTGTGGAAGAGCGTTGAAATAATGGAACGGCAGATCAAATTGATTGAAGCGAATGCCGGTACTATCATTGGTTAAGGTTTGTGGAACTCTAGGAGAGTCTCTGTGTTCACTGGGACACGTGAACGATTAGTTTCAACAAAATATACCACAGACTTTTCTCAAACGGCTTCGTCATCCCACTATAAGGGCTTAAAGCTTTGAGACAATGCTCTTTTGACCGGGAGGAGGACTGTAACATTTCTCAAATTTCAGGTCATTTTACGACTTATTTTATCTTTAAGATTATTTTGGTACGGTACGCGTTTATTTTAATTGTAACTTCTAGTAAAATAGCGTAGTCTATAATACACATTTAATGTAAACCGGTCACCAAATAAATAAGGTTTAACATCCACCAAGTAATAAATAATTATTATGAAAGATATTTATGAACTTTACTATTTTTACTTTTTGTTAGTCACGTAAAAGTTTAGTTCGCAATAAATACATTTGGACACACCACGAAATACCTAGACTTACTAGACTCAAACCAATATACTTATTAAACTTTAAACACAAAATTTATTAAAATCTGTGTAATAACCCTTGGGCCGGAGATATACACACAAAAATTTTCTAGAGAGCTTTCCTAATGATCCTAAGTCATGTACAGCTCTAATGTAATTAAGAATGGTAATTAATGTTTCGTAGAGCTAGAATACGCACATAGATGGGTTAGCATCCATTTTGCTTCCCTTGTCCCCTGGATACCCGGTTACATACAATTGCCAATACACAAAACCATAAGATTTCCAACATCTTAGGTATCATTGCTACAAGATATTAGTAATTAAATATGTACTTAAGGGTGGTTTGGCTAATACAATTGTGTTGACTAATAATAGCTACAAAACCACCTGTTAAGGGGCACGGTTTGGTTTGTTTAGGACTAGGAGGTATGTAACTAGCTCTCTTGTCTATAAATACACACTCACACTTGACTTATTTGCATCTTGACAACTCACATCAATCAAAATTAAACATTATATAGACTCCCTTTCTTTTGTTTGGGCGCCACGACTCACCCAAACAAACACCCTCTCAATCCATTCGAACCCAAAATAAACCCTAGGGTATTCATACAATTCATAATAAGGTTTACGAGCTAAGGTTTGGGTATTGGAATAAGCTTTGAAGCTTTGGTTGGGTCATTTCGATCATGTGTGCATTTGGGTTGCTTGCCTAGCTCGAAAACAAGCCTTATGACTCATTGTAAGTCACGTTAAACCTATACAACTCATATGATACTTGTTTTCCTTCGCTAACTAGACAATGTGTCACGTTATTATATAAATAACATGCTAGCATGAGTCATGCCACTTTAAATGCATAAATCATATGTGTAATAGCAATGTTATTTACGTTAGATATTAATTTGTGTGGTGTGTTGATTTGGTTTAGAAACATGACAAAACGATTAAAGGGAAAGCAAAGTCTTAAACATGTATGTTAGACCTAAATAGAAACACCAACGTGAACATTAACTCACACACACGAATACTTTGTAAATCACACGTAAACTTTCAAAGAAAATATAACGGTGTGGCTTGGGAATGCGTATACGACTTTAACATACGATTGCATGTATTGCACGACCCATATATAAGCTAAATAAAACGTATCGTGATTACAAAGGCACTTCTCAAAACATATATGTTAGTAGGAAGAGTAACGGGCCACAATGGGCCTCTCACGATCCAAACATGCCACGTTCGGGCCCAACCGGCCTAATGACCCATTAGTGAAGTCTCACGGCATTATTAATACGCTATAAGGGTTTTCAAGAATGCTTAAATGGATCTGTGTGTGCTGTTTTAGTATAAAGGAACATACATAGAACCTTAAACAACGGGCACAATCTCGCTCGTCCACTTTAAACCCCATGTGTAAGGCCCAACAGGCCTCCATGTGGGGCCCACAAGTGGGCAATAAAGCTAACGGAGCTTATCAGGAGTCCTACGTGCAGATCTAAACCAACAATATTGACCCTCTATCGCTACAGCGCGCGTAAAACCAAGGATATCTACAACGAGGGCTCTCCTTCTTCTCTCACCCTTCCCTGTTAGCCCATTATTATGGATTTCTAAGGCCAAAAAGCCACCCAATTAAGCAACTTATGAAACCTTATCGGGTTGTATCGTGCCAAAAGGCCCCAATAAAACTAGCTTATTTGCTTATTGAATAAGCCACATGATAAAAAAAATAGAATAAACAGGCCCAAGTAAGCTTATTGAGATAAGAAAATGAGTTGGATCATGTGAGGAAACCTTAATGGGCCTTTTACAAAATTCAGAGCGGTAAGGTTATTTGCTAACGAGCCTAATAAGCCTAAATAAGCTCATCCGAGCTTATTATTAAGCCCAAACAGTTTCCTATAACTTAAATAACCTTAACAAGTGCTTATGTACTCTTGAAAACTTAATTGGACCATTAAATAGCTTAATGGGCCTTAACGGGACCAATAAGCCAAAATAAGCTCATTCGAGCTTATAGATAAGCTGACCCAGCTGAGATGGCTTATTGGAGCCTATTAAAACCAAATGCCACTTGTTAGAACTTAATCGAGCTTAAATTGCGATTTTTACAAGTTAAGGGACTAAAAGTGTAACTTTATAAACTTGAGGGTTAAAAACTGTCATTTCACTGTTTTGGTAACTTGAGGGACTATTTTTGACATTCTGAAAACTATAAGGGCTATTGGAAACATATAAGGACCAAAAATGTAACTTTGTAAAGTCGGAGGACTAAATGTGTACAAACGTAAACTTATTGAAATTTACTTTCGTAGGGTTAATATTTTGTAATTTCATTTTTTAAAGAACGGGATTTCGTTCTCGTTCTCGTTTTCTTCATTTTTAGCTTAAAACACCATCGTTTTAGAATTTCCTTAGCCTTTTCTTTTCAAATAGTCAAATAGGATTAGAAAAAGTTTAGAATATCATTTAGGGCTTAATTTTAGTATTCTTGCTTATTTGTCGCGTTTTATTGAATTACCGTTAACGTTTTTCGTAGTTAGTTTTAATCTTGCCTTTATTTGTTCACTATTAGGATTTTAGAAAACAATCATCTTCGAACCAATTCAAGTCATTGTCCAAATAACAAACGGGGTCTCAATTTCATAAGTCTTTGGGAAAACGACCCGTTAATCACTTACCGGTTAAACGTAGGATATTTTTGTGTAGATTTTACTTTAAATCTTTTTCCTCAAGGATTTTTAGTAAATTTATTTATACTTTGATATAATACGTATATATACTTGAAACAACACCAAGTTTTTGGCGCCGTTGCCGGGGATTTGTGTTAAAGATTCCTTCGTTTGGATTTGTCGATCGTGATTTGGAGAACCTTTCGTCTTCGAAAGTTACACTTTTGAAAAAAATAAAAAATACAAAAAAAATATATATAAAATGTAAAAAAATATTTTTCTTTTTTTTTACTATAAGTAGAAGTTTAATAAATAAAAAAATAAAAAATAAAAAATTATTTGCTCTTCCGAATTTTTTGATTTTTATTTTGTTCTCTTAATTACTAAAATACACAATCAATTTAATTCTCTTACTAGAGAATATGTGAATATTCCATTAATAAGTTCCCGAACTTAAGATTCAAAATTTACCGTTTTGTGTCACTTACGAAAAAGGCGCACCTCTTTTGTGAAATAAGCTATTAGGAGGGTTGTTCCACGGAACTACGACCCGAAGGGACAAATGCTTTTAAGGCGATTCACTCCCACTACGTCCCCCGTTTGCAAATTTTACTTAAGGAAGTTACCCTAAGTTTGTTGATTATTCGGTAAAACAAAAATATTTTTGTGTATATATATTTTCTTTCTTCATTTGTCTTGTCTAGTGCATGCACACTAGAAATTCCAATTTTCCAAATAATTCGAACGTAACCATTCCGAGACGTCGAAATAGAGGACGTGCTCCAAACGTAGTCGAACCCGAGCTTCGTACTATCGTTGAAGTTGCACCAATGGCGGAACGAACAATGGAAGAGCTACTCCGTGCACCCACGGAAGGGTATGGAGAAGCTATCGTTTTACCTGAAATTAATGCGGACCATTTTGAAATTAAGACAAATTTGTTACAACTAGTTCAAGCTAGCCCGTTTCACGATTATGAGAAGGAAAATCCCCACGCTCATATTAATATTTTCAAAAGGATTACCTCGACTTTACGATTTAGAGATGTGCGAACGATGTTATTAAGCTAATGATGTTTCCATACTCACTCGAGGGGGCCGCTAAAGTTTGGTACGAGAAAGAACCACCTAATTCGATCTTGACTTGGGAGGATCTCGTAACCAAATTTGTGAATCAATTTTTCCCTCCTTCGAAAACCACTCACTTAAAGAATGAAATTTCTCGTTTTACACAAAAATTCGAGGAGACTTTTAGTGAAGCATGGGAACGATTTAAGGAAATGCTTAGAGCTTGTCCCCACCATGGATTTACGGAGTTAACTCAAGTTGATACCTTCTATAACGGTTTAAACGAGAACGATCAAGACTCCTTAAATGCCGCGGCGGGTGGAAATCTTTTGAGTAAGACGACTAGAGAAGCTTTGAACATAATTGAGAATAAATCAAAAGTTCGTTATTCACGTAATAAATCAAATGTTTCTAGGATGAATACAACTTCTAGGGAAAGTGTTAGTAAAACGGATGAAAGAATTGATAAGCTTGCGGACCAACTTTCGACCTTAGTTGAAATTGTTTCTAAAAAAGTTGTCACTCCCGATCCGGTTAAAGTGGTTAAGGAAATTTGTGTTACTTGTAGTAGGCCTCATGCTTGGTACAATTGTCCTAATACCGATAACAATCAATCTAGTGTTTGTGCGGCAACGGGTACTTACAATCAAGTTAACCCTCCAAACCGTGTTAGTAACCAAATGGCACCACCCGGTTTTGCTCCGGTGCAAAACAATGGTCAAAATAGGTATAATCAAAATCAAGGTCAAGGGAATAATTTTAATCGGGGAAACAATTTTCATGGAAATCAAGGTTTTCAAG
>BQNB010060067.1:0-27253 GCA_026074375.1 Tanacetum coccineum | reverse complement strand
GGAGAACGCAAAGCCCCAATCATATATAAGTATATATAACATCTACATATATTAAATGATGTCCAAAGTTAGCAAAAACTCATTTTGTTAAACCATTTTCCAACATATGATACTTAATTTTATGTCTAATGTTGTGGCTAAATGTGTGTCAGTCTTCCATTTGTTGTAACAAACAGGCTTTCTCTTTTTCATAAACAAATGAGCTAAAGTTAGACAAGCTAAGTAAACAAAATAGGAGATTTTGTTATACTTTCATTAAAGTTGGCATTAACTCCCCACTCGATTTACTGATTTACCTTGTCCATACTGATTTACATATGAATACACACAGAGGTTGCGAACACAAGCTGGTTTCATCCTACTTTTCACCTGTTGTACACACTTGTGCTGTTGTACATTTAGAAAAAATCTGACTAGTGAAAAATAACCTGATTTACGTGGTAAATGGTTGCAGAAATTAAACTAGAAGATTGCTTGTCACTAAATACTTTTTAATTTGTTACAAGTGATGTAACGCCTAAATAATATATAAAGATGATTAGGAATAAGTTACTGTCAAGTAAGGTCAATGTAAATATGTAATTGACATATTTATAGAATATTATGTGAAAATCTCATCACTGTATGTGAGAGTACACATAATCTAGTTATAACGAAAACCATTCAAAATATTTTTAAACACAAGACGAATAACAGCAAGCTGAATTTTCTTTTAAAACGAGTAACTTTCTCGTATTAACACAACCATTTCAATTCGTTGGTGAGTTTCTCACATAACACGTGTAATCATTCGGACACAAGTCCTTTCGTAAAATAAATTGAAATAATTAGGTTTCCTCTAAGGTTTTTTTTTTGCATAAATGTTTCTTTCGGATGTTTGTGTTTGCCTTTTCTAACCACACCTAGGTTTTGACTCATCAAGAGCATCAAAGAGGCAATTGTGTCACATACAATTTTGAATAGGCTTCGTAAGGTCTCTTGCTAGGCTTTCTTTTTTAATAGGCTTCGTAAGGTTTGCCTTTTCTAACCCGTGTAATTATCTATCCACCCTTACGAAATTTTTGGCTTGCTTCTTGCTAGGCTTTCTTTTTGTTAATCTATTGCCTGTTCAGAAAAAAATTTCCACGAGTGTGATAGCCTGATAGGATCCTGTTTTCATCACAAGAGGTGTATTTTCGTGGAACTGATGACGTATAGTATGGACCGACCCGGCCCACTCATACTAATGGACTCAGTAGCTGATAATGGGCCCGCGGCCCATGACTATACCGCCTGGCGACCCAGCAAAGGATGTAAAGGAGGAAGACTTCTCAGAATTTGGATCTTTCGCGACGTTCGCTCCCTTAGAAGACCTGTATTAAGGACGTGAAACATATGAACTGTTAGCATAAAAAAAACGAAGCGAAGGGAATATACTTTGTTAGCATACTTCAAAGAGATCGTGGAACGAATCACTTACTCAGCAATATCTCGTGCCAGGGCTCGCTGTGGCTCCGCGAAAGATAACGGGTCCGGATCAATAGTACCAGCAGGAGTCTCCTGCGAGGCAGGCGCAGACAAGGTGGAGCCTGCCTCCAATCCCGTTGAAGCAAAGGATTTTCCTCCGAAGGTACTTGGTGCTGGGCGGGAGACATCAAAAGCTGTTTTCTCGGTTTACGTGTCCTGTTCTTCTGCTACCAGGCCCCACCTATAACCTGGACGGTTTTGCATTCTTAGAGTGGTTTGATAGTCTAGCAACCATGACTATGGTCCTGACCACGGCCACGTCTCCTAGACTGGGGGGACATGATGACGTATAGTATGGACCGACCCGGCCCACTCATACTAATGGACTCAGTAGCTGATAATGGGCCCGCGGCCCATGACTCGCGGTCACGGCCTCCTGGACCTACGGGTCGCGGCTAGCGGCACAAATGACCGGGACCGCAGCATCTTTACAAGTTATCTTTAGGAAAGGATAATCTAATTAAATAAGAAGATATCCTTTACTTATTTAAATCATGTAGGATAATTACGAATCCCTACAATATCGGCCGCATCTTGGGCCGAAAGATACGGAAACCCTAAGAGGTATTCAGCCTATAAAAGGAGCGTAATTAGCATCAATACAGGTATCCAACAAACCCTAATTACACTCAATTACTCTCTCAAAATCACATACTTACTCTCACGCCGGAGTCTAATCGTGGGATCCGCTCCCACGATAAGGTTAACGGTGTTTATTTCCTTGTGCAGGGTCCTTCAACGAATTCACTTGGTACAAGAACGAGGCACTCTATATCCGAATAGCAGCCTATTCGGATCAAACTAAACCCCACCCAACTTTTGTATCAACAAGCATCAAAGAGGCAATTGTGTCACATACACTTGGATTTTGAATAGGTTTCGTAAGGTCTCAACCCGTGTAATTATCTATCCACCCTTATGAAATTTTTGGCTTGCTTCTTGCTAGGCTTTCTTTTCGTTAATCTATTGCTTGTTCAGAAAAAAATTTCCACGAGTGTGATAGCCTGATAGGATCCTGTTTTCATCACAAGAGGTGTATTTTCGTGGAACTGTATAGGATCAAATCAAGTCTTATTCCGATACCTCCATATGATTCGTGTTGTAGCTTGAACCACCGCACCGAAACTAATCTTTGCCTTTGAATCAAGATCCGAAGCAACCCATACAAGTATCGCACCATGGATTTATATGGTTAAAGCATATATTATAATGTTTAAAAAAATTATTGTGAAATTTATTTGTTGCGAGGCATGTTAAAATACGGATTCAGATCCTATCATGTTTTAACAATCATGATAGGCCATGTCCTTAAAGTTTGTGAGAAGAATTATAGAAGTGGGTCGTGTTTTTTTTATTAAAAGTTAAATATTTATTTATGTAATTTTCTTATCGATGAATATAATAGGTCATGTTCGTTTTTGATATTAGAAGATACTCATCCTTAAAACACCATTATGTATGCTTCAGTTATGCATCAGATCGCCAAATGACTACGATGGATAACATGCTTTTCTTTTCTTAATGAATTATATTTGATGAAAGAAGCACCTTTATTTTATGCATGTCAAATGTGGTAAGTAGATATATATCTTGACATTGGTAGAAAAAAAAACGATAAAAGTAAACCAAAATAAACTTTGCCCACCTCTTCCTTCTTGCTAGATTTTATTTCAAAGTGCCATTAAATAAGGTACTTCTGAATGAAGGTAGCACAATAAAAACAGAAGTATAATAAAAATTGAAATAAAATTGTCCAAAAAAAAAATTGTTGAAGATTTTGTGCAATTGAAGAATATGATCATACTTCGAAATGAGGTTAGAAATACGGAGTATTTATCTATAAAGTCACTAAACCTCCTAGACTCAAATTGTGATGTTCAACTAGCTGATGAACTCATGAGTTCTACTCTTTAGTGAGTAAACTCAGTGAGAATTTATCAGGGAGTAATATGATGAGAAGGTTCAACCCTTCAGGAAGACAACTCATAAGATAGCTCATCATAATGCCCAATGCTTGAAAGAGTATTCTCAACAGCGAGTCAGCTCTTAGGCTACTGAACTCATCAACAGAAACACTTATCAGTGAGCATGCTGATGATGATGAGTGTTCAGGCTGCTAAATGTTTGACTAAGCTGGAGTTGTTTTGTAGCAACTCTGACCAATTAATGGACATTTTCAAATTTAAATTAAGACCCAAAGTGATTTGGTCTTATAACCACTATTATTACTTATGAAGGAATATTATGAGGAAATTAATTGGCTAATTAATTTTATAATTCAACTGAATGAGTTTCGTCTCTACATAATGAGAAACAATATGCATGTGAAAAAAAAGCAGAAACCTAAACACTCATAAGTAAAAGGGTTCCTGTACTTGTGCCTAAATAAAGAAAATAACTCTTTGAATTATGCTACAGAGATATTCGTGTAACCCAAATAAATAGGATCGAATAGTTTTTGTTAGAAAGTGATTACATGATTTGTTGAGATATTCAGTGTTATCATCCTTACCTTCTTGAAAATACCACCAACAAAGGCGAGGAAGAGTTGAAAACACGTTTTTATTTAGACTTATCCAAAGATTCACTAGACGATTGATGTTGAGAGCAGGTTTGGTACGTGAGTAGGTTTGGAATATGATTTAGTATTGGTACATATATAAAAAAGTAAGAAAGAAAAAATAAATGATAGTATATAATATTGTTTGTTTTATATATTTTGATATGAATTAAATTAAAATTTTAATTATAGAATTTTAAAAATAATAATGTTGTGATATGAATTAAATTAAAATTTTAATATTGTTATAGAATTTTAAAAATAATATAGACCCAATATTTGTCATAGACCCAATGAACCAATCCTAGCCAATTATTTTTTCATCAAAAATAAAAATACCCATTTTTCACCTCTTTTTTAAAAATTAAATACCTCACACACTGTTAATCGTTACGCAAAACAAAACATATCATCGCGACGAGAATTAATTTATCTTTTTATAAAGGGGCGACACTATGTACTTTCGACGAACTTTTTTTATGATTTTTTGAAGTCATATACGATTTTATGAAATCATATATGATTTTACGAAATCATATATGATTCGTTATACGAATCATATATGATTCGTCATACGAATCATATATGATTTTCACAATTCGTGACTGAAAAAAAATTGAAATTTTTTTTGTCGGAATCACAAATCTATGACTCGTTATACGAATCATATATGATTTTCGCAATTCGTGACTGAAACAAAATTAAAAAAAAGTTCGTTAGAATCACAAATAATATATGATTCGTTATACGAATCATATATGATTTTCGCAATTCGTGACTGAAAAAAAAAATCGAAAAAAAGTTTCTCGAAAGTATATCGTGTCACCCGTCTACTGAAAGATAAAAAAATACTCGTCACGATGGTGTATTTTTTGTCGTGTGACGATTTACCGTTTATAAGATATTTTATTTTTAAAAAAGAGGTGAAAAGTGGGTTTTTTTTATTTTTGATGAAAAAATAGATGGTTAAGATTGATTCATTGGATCTATGACAAATAATGGGTCTATGTTGATCTTAACTCAATAAAATGCATGTACAAAAGATTTAGTTTTAACCTTTATCTTATTATATGATAGATTATTTGATTGGATACCTTCCAATATTAGTTGATATATTTTTGAATGATTTGTTAGTCAACATGTATTTTAGGATAATTAGGTAATTATGAGTAAGATGATTCGATAATCATTATATGTACATTCATCATCCTTAACTGTAGTCTAGTTGTCATTGGGCTCAAGCCTGTATATTTGTATCTATAAATAGTAATGAAATAATATATCATAACCTACATGTTTTTCTATCTTCTTACATGGTATCGAGCTAGGTGTGATTCTCATATCTAATCGGCCGTAATGAGTCGTCATCTTTAACCACCTGACCTCGTCAAATCTCTCCATCTCTATTATCAAATCTCTGTATCTCTATTTTCAAAACCCTAATTGTCGGCCACCATAAGCCGCTACTAAATTAAAAAAAAACAAAAATCTCTCATTTTTCTTTTATCATCACGTATGTTTACTTCTCGTATGCTACTGATCTTGCTCAAACATATACCATATGTTTGATTTAGTTTTGTTATTTTTATGTCTTATTTAATTTGAGGCATCTTAACATGCGGCTATGACCCTGCTCTCTATCTAATTCCACAAGCCTTCTTAAGCAAATCAATCTCCTTCTGGTTTTATTTGTTTTTCAAAGTCATTCTAATCACAAGTTTTATTTATTTTCTTTCTTAACTTTTGTTTCCTTCTTAAAAAAAGAAGAAAAATATGAAAAGATGAAGTTTTGGGTGTTACAGCTTCCTACGTAAGTACAAGATTACAACAACGATCAATAAATCAAGTTTCTCAAAAGATAGAAGATTTATCGCCTCTTGCAAAGTTTAACTCCAGTTAGATCGTTCGAAGACCTCGCGCTCCAACTGCGAGGAGTATTAGATGATATATTATTTGATTGGCTACCTTCCAATATTAGTTGATATATTTTTGGATGATTTGTTAGTCAACATGTATTTTAGGATGATTAGATAATCAAATCTGTATCTGTACGTTCATCATCCTTAGCTGTGGTCTAGTTGTCATTGGGCTCAAGCCAGTATATTTGTATCTATAAATAGTGATGAAATAATATATCATAACCTATGGGGTCTTCTATCTTTTTACATATATGAGTGCTTTTGACAATAGCCTTTACAGTTGTGATTAAGAAAGTGCTTGTCATTACAAAATGACCCATGGTTATTTTTTTGAACGACATAAGATTTATATAAAACTAGCAAATAGCTAGATGAACAATTACAAAAAAAAATTACAAGCATTGATATGATCATAGATTAGATCGTATCACAGTGGGTTTAACTTCTTATTCCTTTGTAAAATCCGAGTGTATGATATCACCTTGATGTCTTTAACGAGAGTGTCCTTACGAGGAGGTTTGAGATCAAAACATATCTGGTTTATGCGTCCTCAAATTATCCAATATGTTGTTTGAGCAATTACATCAAAGAGAGCTTTTGCTACTTTGTTAAGGTTGACAGTCTCTCCCCCAACTATAAGGCTAACAAGATCTGTGTACATGCATGGCATGGGGGGCGATGCCTTCCACGATTGGTCTAATAAAATTGGTTTTTAGTGTAAATTTTTTTTATTGATCTTTTTATTAAAGTGCATCCCATTATAAAATCAAATTGCCCCCCACCTTGAAGCCAAATAATGTAAAAACCTTATATCTCTTTCATCGTTTTTTGTGTACGACTTTTGTCAAAAAAAATAAAAAGTTTGCTCTCCGTCCTCCAACTTCCTGAATCCGCCAATGTGTGTGATACTCTCTGAAACCCCACCATGACACTACTTTGCTCCACATATCAGTTGGCACAAAGCATTCCAGGAATAAACAATGTGATGTTTCTTGGACACCAAGAAACGAGTTTAGTTGATATCGATCCTATGCGCATCTAACTTGCATCTAGTGGGAATGCGATCAAGATTGAGTCTCCAAGATTGATCATTAACATCTATAGGCAAGACTTGTTCCATCTAATCTCATTGTCAATGGATGATAAAATGTTTTTGTCAATCTTGATCTGAAGGGAAGTAATAAAATATATTCTTGAATTGTCAAGAAGACAGTCCCAACTCCCAAGTATCAAGTCTTATGACGAGAAAATTCATCTAGTACATTCAATAATCAATAGGTCATAAATCTTATCTCGCTTCGTGCCCCCAGTTGTTGATTGGTAAGTTTTAGTTAATTTTGCCTAGATTTGGTTGTTAACAATAGTCATAAGGGCCGTTGTTAGCATTTATGATATGATTAAGCGTGAAACTTATAGATAAGCAACATATTTTTTCAAATAAATCGAGATACGCAACATACTTTATTATTTGTCGTGCTCACTAAAATACTTTCAAATTATGAACAATCTCGCTAACTTTTCAAGTGAATTGACAAGAATACCCTTGTTTTCTCCCCTATTTAATTAGTTCTTGGTTTTACATTTATTATTCAAAAAACAATCCAAGATTTCCATATGTTCAGCGTCCCTGTTGATCCCTTTTAAACAGATCTTACTTAGCTTGTTAAAGCTTAGTTGTGTTGGATAGATCCAAAACAACTATAGTAGAAACTAAGATTGTAAATACTACAAACTATGCGAAATCTAGCTTGTAATACTAAGAAGAACAATGAAATAGTAAAACAAGATCTTGCTAAACTTTCAATATATTAAACACAATCAAAGTTACAGAATAACCTTGAAACTATGAGTGCTAACTATATTTGCTATGAAAACTATATAAAACTTGATATGAAAACTGATATCTAGATCTATGTCGTAGGGTTCCTTTTCTACACCAACGAAAAGGCCTAGAAAGAAAAGGTCCTACGTGACACTATAGGCCTAGAAAGAAAAGGTCCTACGTGACAACCGTGATTCGGATGCCCAAGCTGATTTAAATAGCAAGATGGCTGGTGCAAATCTTAACACAATGGTTAATGCAAAGGGTCTTGAAGTTGGTGTAGCCACTACATCTAGTGCTCGTAATGTTCCACCTCACGATCTATCAACAACAAGACCTCAACATGCTAATCATTGTACAAAAGATGCTCGGGTTCAACCCGAACGTGCAAATACATCTCCCCCGTTTCTTCAAATCACCAACATCTGGGTTACCATTCTATTTATCTATACGAACTTTCAAATACATCTCCATGAATCAGCTTCACATACATGGTGGTTTGGTGGTGGAGATGATGAAAATCTGAAAATGTTAATTTATTCTTTCAAAAATAAATGTATATTCAAAAATAAATTGAATGTGCAAGAACACAAAGTCAATTTAGTCAATTCACCTGAAAAGTTAGCGAGATAATATATGAAAGTATTTTAGTGAGCAGGGAAATTAATAAAATATGTTGCTAAGCTTGATTTGTCTGGAAAAATATGTTACGTATATTTACCTTTCACTCTATCTATACTACTTCATAATGTATTTAAGACTTTTTTTTAAAAGCAAGTCTTAAAAATATTAAATCAATAAACATTACTATAAAAGAAAGTTTTAAAAAATTGAATTAATAATTAAGTTCTCATTACACTAAGTGCATTATAATATAAATTAATTACATATTAAATTTGAGTATTAAAATAGATATTACAAACTTATAATAATACAAATTTATAATTGTAAACATTATAATAAACATTCAATTTTTACTAAGTTCAAAGTAATATAATTATGGATGTCATATTCGTATTAATATATTTTATAGAAATTTAAACATACATTTACACTTTAGAACTTTCAAACCGGTTAATCGTAAAATAATGGCTATCATTGCATACCATTTAAAGATCAAGATATAATAAAAAATGATGATTTGGTATTGATGCTGTTTTGCGCGAGTACCATGCTAGTCATTATATAAAATTCCTTGAAAAAATTGATACAATTTCTCAAGGTGGTTACATACCAAACATTGATCGGATGAATCAAATTTAACTATTCCAACCGATTATAATAAGAGCATGAGCAATGCACTAAGTCATAAAAGACTTGATGCATTTAATGCCATTAATATTGAGGGGTTTTCTATAAATTAAAAAGTCATTCTTCAAATTTGATCCAATGCAAAAAGTTATCATCAAAGGCTTTTCAATTGTTTTTCATAATAAACTAACACAAAATCTATGTTTTAGAATGTGAAAAGCTTTTGCTTCAAACGCTTTTAGTTTAGCAATTACTTGTGTAATAAGTCTTTCTCCAAGTCATTGATGCAATGCAAAAACTTATGTAAATGACTTTTTGAAATAGTAACAAGTCATTCTCCAAGCTATCATTGGGGATGCTCTAAGATCACAACTTTTAAAGCGCTTATTAGTAAAACATATTACTATTGGTATTTGAAATCTTATATTATAAAATATCGAGTCCTATCATTTATTTTGAAGTCTTAATAACTTTAATTTTTTTAATAAAATTATAAAATAAATTGAGATTAAATGCAATAATATATTGTTAACCTTAAAATATGTTGACTTATACGGAATTACACTAGTTATCATTAGGCAAGACCCGCAGGGACTAGGAATGTTAAGTTAGAATAGTTTCCCTTGTCTTGACCTGTATACACCCCCTCCATACTTCCATGGAGGGGTGAGGATTCATTTTGTAATAATCTCAAAGGGGTGTGTGTGTGTTCTCTCTCTTCTATCATACACACATATTCCATTTTCTCTCTATTAATCTAATAATGGCTAAGTTCTTGTTTAATCCTTCCCGACCTCCGGATCGTCGTATCTAGTTAGTGATATCTTATTATTACCAATTGGTACCAGAGCTGCAGGGGTGTATTGTATTTGTGTTTGTTTGCTTCGGGCTATCCAGCTTATTCTTAGCTTATTTACAGCGTATGTCCGATTATTTCGTTGGCTTATTTTCTGGGAAGAAGCCATGAAAGTGTCTTGTTTGTTGTTGTTCTACATCTGGCTTGTTTCTGGATTATAACAGATTCTGTAAGTTTATTTCGTGGGCTTTTATTATGAGAAAAAGCCACGAATAAGTTATGTGTATGTTTTTATCTATCTCTGTTTTCATTATGAGTTCAAATCTGCTATAGTTGTGCTTAAATGACCATGTGCGACCTTATTTTTTATGGGTTTCTTCAAAGCGGTTTGAACAAAAATAAAAAACACAGATCCAGAATTTTGGGAAAAGTACAAAAGTACTGTACTGGATGGCAGTTTGGCCACCGTGGCGGTTTGTCCACAACGGTTTGGCATACAAGTTATGAAGACTTTTTCATGGTCATGACAAAACAAATCCGCCTGACTAAAATTTTTTAGTCAATGTCGTTTGGTTGTGGCGTTGGTATAGAACCACACCCAAAAATCATAGAGTTCAAACTCGGTATTTACCGAGTTGACCCGGCCAACTCACCGAGTCAATGGTCAACAGCAACAAAGAAAGGAAAAGATAGACTCAAATATAAACCATCCAAATCCATTACAACATAACCACAACCACATCATAACATCATCACAGCCTCCAAACAACAAACCCATCTCAATATCCTACCCTAATTACCCTTCGTCACAAAACAACATCATCAAATCCAACAAATCCAAGACTACCCTAATATCCCATCGTCACATATCCTATCCTTCATCAATCATCTACATCATTCACAACAAGAATCGAACTATTAAATCAAGATCTCAGATTATGTTTCATGTTTTACAAATAAAGTTCAAGACCTTATAATGATCAATAGCACAAAACCCACCTCATCATTGATCTATGTTGGGTAAACCCACTTTGCTATTCGAAAATAAACACACTAAATCGATCACAAAATGAACCTTACCCGAGACCTTAACAAAAAGATCTTGAAGATTTCTTGGTTCAAGTGGATTATAAAGAAGAAATGTCACGTTGCGCGCATGATTCGTTTAACAGAAGATGTATATGTTCTATCTTGTGTGAGATTTTATGAGGTGATATAAGGTTGGTTGGGATGACCGATCTGATTTCAGTAATGAAGATAAGTGGGGGCGGATGGAGAGATTAGGGATTTCAGTTTATGCCCTAATAATAAGGGATATGTGGTATTTATGTGTGATGTGTATCTGGTTATACACATTTAACAATGGGCCGAGTAATGCAAAGATTAGACCGAGTATTGGTGTTAGTTAAATGTTGGGCTGGATTTCTTCCATTCGAAATTTGGGCCTGCTAGTAACTATATAGTAATTGGGCCGAGTATAATTTGGTTTGGGCTGGCTATTCAGTTAATGACAAGATGGGCCGAATGTATAATTTGGTGATTAGGCTGAATTTCTTCTAAATGTGATGGGCTGGCAATATGTTAAAAACGACAATTGGGCTGGAATTTATTTTAAATCCAAAAAATTACATAGTAATTTGCTAGTAATTATAGGATGATGGAGCCGGGGTACTATAACGATATCACGACAAGTTTAACTAGACAATGCTTATTCGTTAACGACAATTAAAAAATAACATTTCTCCTAGTTTAACGACATTCGAACAACCACACAACAAACACGATACATAACACTAAAACGATCCGAATAAGATTCACTAAAACAAAAAACGGCTAAGGATTTGAATTACGATGACAAGTGATCACGAAGTTGATTTGGTATCCCTTATTTGACATTGAAGTTGAGTTTCACGAAGGCGTATACTTATTTCATCATTAAGACTTCCTTCTATTTTCTACCCCTTTTCTTTAAACCCAATCTATCGATTGATGACTTGCTTGAACGTATACAACTTATGATTGAGACTTGAATTATCTAGTTTCCAGTAGTCGGGGTGGTTGGTTGAAGACCTGGATAACTATCACTTAAAGGAGTTACGTTGTAGTACTGAGTGTCACACGCATATGTCTATGTGGATAATTTCAAGAGATGATGTACTTCTTATACTTTTAGGACTTGGGTATAAAGTAATTATAGATTTAATCTTGCACCGTTCTTCAATCAATAATAGTGCAAGCTTAAGTAACAAATTTGGGGGATTTTACTTCATTTTCAAGTTTGGTATATAGGATTTACTTCACCAAGTGATCACAGCAATAGCCAACAGAATACGAGGTTGGTACGTTAGCCAGAGAGTTTAAAGGTTGAGATGTAATCAGCAATTCTCACGGGATATTACTGTGCTATTCCAAGACAAAGGTACTTCACAGTCTAAGCAAAATTCTCAAAGTTCTTCAGACATTCATATCCAAGACCTTAATTATACCAAGTTTTCTTGATTCTTGCTTCATCTCCTACTACGGTTTCTGAAGTCAAGAGGGCAATGCTTCGTTTGGATTTCAAGATTTGTGCTAAAGACAAGAACTTCTCGAGTATATGGACGTACACGACAATGATGCTTCCGAGAGTTCACAACCATCATAGGGGGAAATGTGTATATCCGGGACTTAGTTGACTTTGATGTTACCAGGTAAACTTCCAGGGGAAGTAGTGAATACTACTTTACTTAGTATGGTTTGTGAAGTATACTGCATATGTGAGAAGAATTGTTGTTGATTTCTCGCATGTATCCCCGAACGAATATTCACCAAGACCTAATGACAAGTAGCAGTAGTATATGGTGTGGCTTTTCTTCTACAAAATTCCGTTGTGCACGTCAATAACATAAATAAGATGGTTGAAGCTACATCAAAGTTTCAGAATCTACTCAAGATAGGGATGTTGGTTTGGGGGGAAGCTGATTCAGAAACTTCGCCAAAAAAGAGTCTATGAAGAAAGCTTTTCAAGACATGCTGCATGAATTAGGGGGAAGTTAATACAGTTCATGCATACTACAATGGTTCCAGAATAAGTAAAGACAATGAAGATCCAAGCTAGAGTACAAGTTTCAAGACCAGGAGAACTCAGAAGACATCTTCAGCTTTAGAAGTGCTTTGGAAGACTTTATTTTGTTGTAATTGTACTTGATAGGAACATTGTAAGTAATTCCATATGTCCACATATTGGGGGAAGATTGTTAGCCTTAAAATCTGTTGACTTATATGGAATTACACTAGTTATCATTAGGAAAGACCCGCAGAGACTAGAACTATTAAGTCAGAATAGTTTCCCTTGTCTTGACCTATATATACCCCCTCCATACTTCCATGGAGGGGTGATGATTGATTTTGTAATAATCTCAAAGGGGTGTGTGTGTGTTCTCTCTCTTCTATCATACACACATCTTCCCTTTTCTCTCTATTAATCTAATAATGGCTAAGTTCTTGTTTAATCCTCCCCGACCTCCAGATCGTCGTATATAGTTAGTGATATCTTATTATTAACATATATTATATGTAATCATCGATATGATTATAAAGTGCTGCGTCTTTTCATTTCCCATAACTAATTAAAATTTTAACTCTAAGATACTTTCAAGTTACTGAAGCAAAAATAAGATGTTTCTACATTCATTTATTTGTGCCTGTATAAAAGGTCTACAAAGAAGCCATCGATGCAGTGGGAGCACGAAATTCGTTGATAAAGAAAAAGCGCATATTGATGAGGAATTGAGTAGTGAGCTAGCCATATGATGAAGAATCACAAGCTGTTCACGAGGCCGAAGTTGAGTCGAGTTAAATTTGATTATAATCTTGACATGCATGTGAAGTTGCATTAGCTTCGTTTATGATAAAATGTTGTTTCTTTCTATAAAAATATATTTTTCTGGCATGTAGTTATTCATATATGTATGGTTGTATGTGTGTGATTGTTTGTTAAATTTATAATTCAATTTGAAGTACGTGTTTGATTGTTAAATTTATAATTCAATTTGAAGTGTTTATTTTAATGAATAGTAGTTTAAAGACAAAGTTTAAAACTTATTAAAATCTCTAAGTTTTGTTTTAATTATGGTTAGTTAAAACAGTTAAACTAACGTGTTTTTTTAACATCCTACCGATAGTCAAATTGACCTTTGAGCAGCGCACATGTATGAAATTATACGATGTTTTACATAAGTAAAAGTTCAATTCAAAAAACAAACCCGATACAACGCACGAGTATGAACGCCTCGTGATTTTAAGAGAATATATCATGTATGTGAAGTTGGAAATACTACAGACAAATAAAATGGAAACACGTTGTAAACTTGAACATCAACTGAATTTTTGTGAACAACAAACGAAATATAGACCCATGTACGTTTGTTTGTTGCTATTTTACGACATTCTCTATCTTAAGATTACATGTGAATACCCAGTAATCTAGTCTCTTACTAATTGTGCTAGCTAGTTGACAGGTAATCGAGTTATGCTACACGAAAATAACCACATTTTGTACTAGTGCTAAGATGAAACATTGACTAAACCCGTCGTCCTTTGTAAACGACATACGTTTAGTTAAATAGTCAGCACGTTCATACTTCATACCATTTAAATTAATATTAGATATTTAACTTATTGATACAAGTTGGATATTATGATGTTCTTTAATAACATTTCGTTGTCACTTTCTGATATATGAGGATGATGTTGTAAATAATATTATCATCAAGTTGTTTTTATTTTTTTATTTTGTTCTTAAAACGATTCAACCTTGAATCACATCTTTTAGTCATTGTTCCCACTGTTTTTTTTTTTTTTTCTTTTTTTTTTTTTTTTTTTTTTTTTTTTTTTTTTTTTTTTTTTTTGTTTTTTTTTTTTTTTTTTTTTTTTTTTTTATTTTTTTAATTTATCAAAGATGTGACTAATATTGTTAGACATTGAATAAACTCGTTAAATAATTAGGGTTGTATTTAGAGATCGGTATTTGATAATTGAGAGGGTTAGAGTTTAGTCTTTAATACTATGTTAGACATTGAATAAACCCGTTGGTTATGATTTATTATTAAGCGACAATTTGTAGAGATTACATGGAACCTAACGAACCATAAGCCCACAAACGGGCTTAGGCCTACTAACATATCCTCTAATAAATATATCGTTCAGCAATAAGTTGATTAAAACCACTTTTATTGACATATTATTAGAAGATTTCATCTTAATTTTGTTTAAGAACTAATTATCTCACAATAATATGCATCATAAATCTATGCAACATGTCTTAAGCAGTACATGAAGCTACATCAATTTGGTTATACACCATTCCGTTTTTTGGTTTTTGAATATCAAACACTGCTGTTATCATACCCATAATCTTAACAGCCAGGCTAGTATCTATACAGATTTGCTTCTTTAAAATATATGTTTGGTAAGTTCCAACAACTGCATTTCACAAGTGAAATTGTGTACCACGTAATACCTGCTTTGTCCATATTATTTTTTACGGTTTTTTTGGCTTTATACCAAAGATTTCAACTTTGAAATGTGGATATACATATTAAACTCTTTTAGGTACACTTAGTCAATTTACCGATAATTTCTACCAATTGCTATAGATTAAGAATGAAAACAACACATTTCTTTTTTACAAATTTTTTGACTCTACTCACTTTGTATGCATTACCACAATCCTAGTTGGCCCCCTTCGTATGGGATGAGACTTTTACCACTAATTACGACATTCACAATGCAGATAGGTAAATTGTCTCAACGATTTCTGAATGTTAATTAACGTGATGGCGATTATGTTAATTTATTGTAAGAGTCCAGGTTCAATAGACACTGAGTGAGCTCATAACAACTACAAAATGGAAAATTTGAGGCAAAACTCAAAAGTGGCACACATTAAATACATGTTGAGGTGATAGACGGGTCGATACGACTAAACTTAGCAAACATATGTGCCTCTTCTAGTATAAAATTGATCAACGGTACATGGTATATTAGCCCTTGAAGCGCTCTATCTGCTTTACTGTAACTTTTACAGCTCTTGTTAAGTTATATAGCTTGGTTTTTAATAAATTATTTTGCCAATTCAGGTATAAGAAATATGTTAAACATTTTTTTATTAAAATGTCGACCTAGACTAGACTCAAAGTGCATGGATCCTAAAAGGGAATTGATTGGCACACTCATATAATTGATTGGGACAGTCAATGTACAAACAGTTTGAGCAGTGTATATTTTCAGTACAATTGTTTGATGCATATTTTGGAGTGTCTCAATCAAATATGAGAGTGTACAAATCACCTCCATCCCAAAAACCAGAGGGGTCTCAGAAGGGTGTGTAAGAGGTGCAGTCGCAAAGAGCTTCCACTTTGACGGAGCCACATTTTTATTAGTTTTGCATATAAATATGTATCATATTAAACACATATGAGCCGTATAATATAAGTTTATGTGCAACTTCTCTTTAATTTACAAATGTAATGGGGCCTCTTTTTTGCTATTGCCTAGGGCCATCGAAAACCACAGAACGGCCTTGCCAAAAACATCACACACACACACACAAAAAAAGATAGAAACATCTTCAATCTTTCCGCTGTAATTATACGTTAGAATATTTTATCAAAGAGCTCCTTGCCAGCTTTGATAGTTTGATATCATACTTTTTAGAGTAAACTGCAAAAATCATCCCTGTGGTTTGTAATTTGTGGCACTAATCATCCCTAGCCGATATTATTGGCACTAATCATCTCTGAGTGGTGAAACGTTCGGCAAAAATCATCCCTAGAGGGATGATTTTTGCAAAACTTTTTGTTAAACTTTTTGCAAAAATCATCCCCAATAAGGATGATTTTTGCCGGACATTTGGCCACTCGGAGATTATTAGTGCCAATAGTATCGGCTAGGGATGATTAGTGTCACAAACTACAAACCACATGGATGATTTTTGCAGTTTACTCTACTTTTTAATTTAAAAGTAATTACGATTATAAAATACTAACGTGTTATTAAGAATCTCTAACTATTTTTCTAATAGAATGAGAAAAACGTACGATTGTCGTTGAAAGATTTTACTTTTTTTGCTTCGCACATGCAATGATCCTTGATACGACTGCTTTGTCTTTTTATAGTGTGTACTACAGTTTTATTTAACGGCATTATATAATTAGCAAAACCAGGGAGTAGCTTGCAAAAGAGTACAAAGAAACAAGAAACAGGAATGTTGCACGTTCATGCATGAGGATATAGATGGGATCCTCCAACCACTCAACTAATATGAGAGCTGTCGTCATGTATCTATGTGTACTCACTAGAGAAGAGAGTGTCTTTTATGATCTTGGCTGGTTATGTAGAAGAGTCTCAATGCGCATAGGGTGGATTTCGAGAATGTATCTCTTATTTATTTGCGTTTTAAGTCTTAACTTACGCTGTAGTATGTCAACATGCGTGTTTTTGGAATCCAGTATGTTTGTGATAGTTAACGACCTATAATTTTGATTGCATGATTGTGTGGCCAGAGAAACTTACGCATTTGTGGATTCGTTAATAAAGATTGGAATGAAATGTTGAATTCTTTGTCACTCCACAATGAAAAATTATCTAAACAAGCATTTTTTATATACGTAAAAGAATCTTAATGTGACGCCGTTCGGTATGGTTAGGGTTTGTGTTTCTTTTCATGGTGGTGATTTAAATATGATGGAAAATTGTACAGCGGTTAAAAACTAAGTTTTCTGCGCATTTATTTGTAAAGACTAGTTTTTAAAACCTACCCCCTTTCTCATTAAAAGAGTTAATAAAGCCCGTGTATTTACTCCCCTCTCTATCTACTTTGTTGATTTTTTCTTCGCAAATGTTTAGAACCATAAGTGTTTGAGATGTTTGTATTGTGAGTCCAATTGTTGTTGAAAGAGTACGCAGTAATTTTTTATTTGAAATCCTTGTTGTCGCATAGAAAGAGGTATAAGAGGTGTTTGGAGAGGTTGTTGGGTAACAGATATTATAGTTAGAGAAGTGGGTTCGGTAGAGGAAAACAGATGATGAATGAATACTATAGTTCGCATAGAAGAATGGCACATCAGTGGTTGTAGGTGTTAGAGTAAATGTTGGTGATACATCTCATTTGCCTGCTAGTGATGGACCTCTGAAGAGGTATGTAAACTAGTAACTTAACTATTAATTTGTTACATCTACATGTCATCTTTCTAACAATATGTAATTGTCTATCATTATACACATGAATATCAACTGAGATTAGACCAAGAAGCATTAAGACAAACATTAGAAGAATAAGCAAAGGCTGAAGAAGCCTAGCCAGGTGTGCGTGTTGGGGAAGGGTTCTATATACGTGGACTATTCGTGTTGAGTATGAGTGGAAACCTCCCAGGTGTGCGTGTTGCAAGGTTTTTGGTCATGTTCAAGATGAGTGTCAAAAGAATATAGGCTCAGGTGTAGCGAAGAACTTAAAGAAGCATAGCCAAGCTCCTAGAGGTGTTCCGCTTGGTCTGAAGGTGGGATTTAAACCAGCCAAACAAGTTTATAGACCTGTTTCCAAAAAGCATAATGCTAACACTAGCGGAAATAAGAAGAAAGATGTGGAGCCTAAAAAAGAGGTTAGTAATTTAATCCTATTTAAAGTGCTTAATTCGGTTAAAAATGATGTCGACTTGGGTACAAATAGGGGGACTTCAAATCTGGCTAGTAAAAAGGCAAATTCTAGTGGATCTTCGTTTTGGAATGTGAGATCTAGTAGTACTAGTACTACACTGTTGGCTTGTAAAAATGATAAGATGATAAAGACTTATATTGATAAGAAAAGTTACACTGTGAATGATAAGGTTAAACTTGAAGAAAGGTGTGATTTTCGGGTGAATTATGTAGTGAGGATGAAGTTATAATCACGTTGATATCCCGAAATGGCAGTGTTCTGGCTTCAAAAAAGGTTGGCTATTGTACTAATAGTCTGTTGGAACAATGGAAGGAAACTTATGAAATTGCTGACTACGACTACGACCCATACGATGATAATATGTAGGAAGGCCAGGAATTTCCTGACAAGATTCAATCTATCTGTGATAATTTGGATATCAAAGTGCAAGGTCGTAAAAAGAAATAGTTTACTTAAAATTATTGATTCATTTGTAGTCTATTCACTTTGTGTATCTTCCTATAAGGAAGTAGTTTGCCTATCTAATGAGTGGATATGTGGGATTCACCTCATCCATTGTACTTAATTATTTTTTAGAGTAATAAAATTTACCAGAAAAACCTTTTACCAAAAAAAAAGGCTGAACAAGAGTGGGAGGACATATTTAATCAAGAACAAGAGTGGGAGGAGAGGATGGACTGGCTAAACCAAATATTTGATTTGGATTATGTTTATAAAAATTGTGTTTGCTTTTGTTAAACTACTTATTTCATGGTTGTTGTAGGCTTTTGCTAAACTATTTGAATTATATTCGGATTCTAAACTGCTTATTTCATAGCTGTTGTCGCCTTTTGTTAATCAGCTATTTTTGAGATGGTTGAGACGTGGAATATGTTTATGTTGGATATTTGAGCTAAAAATAATTTTATGAGTAAATCACACCACATAGAGAAATTTTTGATCATGACAAGACATAGTTGGTGACAGGTGATAACTGAGTATGAAATATTGAATTATATGTCGGAGATGTTGTCCAACTAAACTTTCCAATATGAAATGAGTAAATTACACGTTTAGTCCCCAAGTGTATTGTAGATTTCACGTATAGTCTAAGTTCACTCTTTGTTCGTATCAAGTGTTTGACACTTCTAACAGTACAATTATTTTTACCCAACTACCTATCTCCCCCCAACACGACAAGAACCCTAATTTGAGATGGTTAAACTAAGCAACTAAATTTTAATGCACATTATAATTTATATGTTTGATACTTCAATTGATTGTTTGTAATTATAACCTAATTTTAAAAACTCTAATTTTCAAGTATCAACTCGAATGGCATGCTAACTAAGGATGAGGTGATCATCCTCGGTGATGACGATCTAACTGTAGATTATAAGATCATTAACGAAGAGATAGAACAGATTTTTGAAGGACTAAGAGGAATTGCATAAAGTACTAAAGAACAATTAGTGACTTCAAAAAAAAGTTGAAAAACTGTAGTTCCACCAAATGTTAACAAACCTAAAAAGGAAAGTTGGAATCAGAGGTTGCATACTTGGGCTAAGAGAAATTGAAGACAATGGTAATACAGGTAAAAGGATAGTTCGAAGTAGTGGTTTTAGAGTTGTAAAAAATGTTAAGAAATTTAGAAGTAATGTTAAAGTGAGGGTTGCATACTTGGACTATGAGCAAGAAGGGACGTGGGAACTGAATGATGTTGCAGTTTATTTTTATAGTTGTATGTTTTAAATTTAGTTTTTCGAACACTAGATTTAGTATGGCATGTGTTTTTGCATATTATAAGATAACTTTTTTTAACTAATACCGCTTGCCTTGGTTAAATGTTTTGTGTTCCCCATTGGACTAATGTTGTGTTAGTTTGATCAAAGCATAATTAACGAATAAATAAAACTGTAGGAAAACGCATAAGAAATTTTAAAAAATAGTTATTTTAACAATTAAAGATATATGATAGAATGTAATTAAGCGACAGAAGAATAAAAATCTTTTATGCGTTTCTGTTAAAATACTCAAAGCAATACCAGTAACACCTTGATTATCATACAACCAACCTTCTCTTTTGTGTGGATATTTATTTATAACTCAAAGTATACAACGAAGATTTAGTCCCCAAACGGGTTGTCTTGCTAGCCAAACGATTACAACAGAAATATAAGAGTGTCCCTACTAGGTAGATCCACCCTTCTCACAACAATAACACTCGACACTCAATACAGAAACAAACGTAATACAGCCTTCACTATACGTTACAGCTTCTATCCTCCACGTGAGAGAGATAGAAGCTGTAACACGAAGATTAAACCATATGAACAAACGATCAAGATACATGCATAGCCAAAGAGACAGGACCGTTGTTTCCAAACCTAACGGTAACACTTTTCTTATATAAGCAACCAAGTTCCACTTTAGCCCCTCTAGTTCTAATCTTGATAAACCCAACACAAACATTGGGAGGTACTTTCATATGTGACAGGAATGGTCCTGTACATAGAGTAACAAACAACAGTATAAACACTTGGTTAGTTTGTATAATTTAACACCCTCCCTCAAACTAAACAAGTAAAACAACTTGTTAAGTACAACATCCTGCATAACTTTTAAAGTTATGCAATTGCATTTTATTAACAGAAATAAATGTGACAAAAGGAGAAAACTTCCCTGAGCAATATCATTTCAGATGGAGTTGCAGCAGGAACCAAATGGTTTCTGAAAGAAAACCATAAACAAGCATTTTTCCATAGCAGCAAACAGCACACTATGAACTTGCAGACATATCAGCAGCAAAAACATAGTCCTTTGTTTTGAATAAGAAGACTAGAATCAGCATTGGAAATTGATTGCAACTTGCAATCACAACCGAACCAATCAGAGTATAAACTCTAAATTAACTGAGAATCACAAGATTCTCCAACAAGATAGAAGACAGAGTATAAACTCTGAATACATTGAGAATCACTTGATTCTACAATAAAAGAGAAGTCAGAGTATAAACTCTGAATACATTGAGAATCACTTGATTCTTCAATAATAGAGAAAACAGAGTATAAACTCTGAATACATTAAGAATCACATGATTCTACAATAAAAGATATCAGAACACTCATTCTGAATCAACAGGGAATCACAAGATTCACCAATAAGAGAAATCAGAGTACACACTCTAAATACACATCAGCATTTAGAAAATGATTGCAACTTGCAATCTCAATAGAACCAATCAGAAAACACAATCTGATTAAACAATGAATCACAAGATTCACCAATAACAACATATCAGAGTACAACTCTGAAAACATTGAGAATCACATTGATTCTCAAATAACAGACTTCAGAACACACATTCTGAACAAATAGGGAATCACATAATTCACCAATAACAGACAAATCAGAGTACTTACTCTGAAGAAACTGAGAATCACATGATTCCCTAACAAGTATAGAATTCCACCAGGAAATTCCATAACTACAACTGAAGGGCACAAGCCACAAAACAGTATCAGAAGGGCATAAGCTACTAAACATACATCAGAACTAGGTTACCACAATGGGCAAACCTAAGAAGTCCTTAAAAGGACAAACATCTCAACAATGAGACGACAGCAGGGAACAACATCCTGCAACAAGGTTACCACAATGGATAAACCTACCGAGTCCTTAAAGGACATACATCTTAATAATGAGACAACAACAAGACAACACCACTTCAGACTTAAGGTTTCTCCTAAGTATGGTGCAGAGACAAGACATGTTTAAGGGTCAGAAAAGAGAGCCCTCAGATGAGCCATACACATCTAATTGGGTTGCAGAGTCCACCTCAGGTGACTGCATTTGTGCACTCCCTGTTTTTGAAGGGACCCTACCTTCCACAACAGATGATACTCTCTCTACATCCTTGGGTCTTACAGACATTTTTATATCAAAGAAGGATAAATGATGAGCTTCTTTATTAAAGACAACATCATTAACAGATTTGTTTCTCATTTTAAGAAAAGAAGAAAACAGTTTTGATTAAAACAACTCACATTTATTAAGTATACTCACAAATTTGTTATCAAGGCAAAATAGTTTAGAGGCCTTTTTATCACAAGAAAATCCATCAAAAAAACATTTTACCAAAAAAATCATTGACATCCAGAACATCTTACAAAAGAGAGACAGGTTTGTTAATCTGCACCAATACATAAGGTGACATGCCATTTAAGACTGAGCAATGTAGTCAGATAGAAAGGGAAATGGCAGCAAGCCTATAATAAGACAGAGGAATCACCCCCTGAAACATAAGACACCTTACTCTAATTAGAGGGTGTCTATGTTTCAAATCACAAAAGGTTGCTGCATCATTCCCAAAACCAGGACACAAGGCATAGACTTTGATTCCAAAGTCACACTGATTGAATATCAGAGAAATGTTATTCATAATATCATTGCACACATCATCCTTAGGCATTGAAAGAACAATCACAACATGAAAGGGCTGATAACAGGAACCAGAACACAATAAAAGCTCTCAAAGACCAATCAAGACCCAAGCGAAAGATCAAACAAAAAAAAACAATTAGCAAAGAAGACAACAAGAGACCAAATACAAGAAGCATGGGGACCAAGAACATATTAGACAACATATAACATGATCAAGGAATATTAACCCTATGGAACAAGACTTTGACCATCAAGGTCAAGCTAAACATCTTGCATGAAGACACATCATAAATAACAAACAACACATAAGATGATCCCTCCCTGAAAGACATAAGACTCCTAGTAAAGTAGCCGGAGTCTATGTTTCTTTTCAGAAAGAGAAACACCCACAAACAAAAATAATTGAACTTGGACAACCAAAACAAACAGCAGGCAAAAAAACAGCCTATAGCAATAGACATATTGCAAGACTAACATCAAGGATAAACAATGCAATAGGCATAGACAAAGATATCTCAAAGATACCAACAGATAAATAATGACAAAATATCAACTATCAAAACAACAAAAAAGAGACGCTGCAGACACATGAACGAATCTCATTCATTACAGATATCGGCACCACTTAGACCAACATCATATGCGAAAGGAAATAAAACAAGGGCCAACAACATGACCACCAATCATAGATAAACAGATACAAAAAAAAGATGGAATGATAATTCAAAAAACAAATACATAGGAAATTATGAAGAGAAATAAGCAGATTAAGAATCAGGCACAAACAAAGAATACACATGAAAATAGATCTCAGACATGATTCTCATTACCATACTTCAGCTTACGACAAATCACAAACAATTATTATTTTTATTTTGACTTACTTACACAGCTAACACCAAATTGCACATGAACAAAAAAACATTTAGAAAAAACATATAACATGATAGAGAATTTTAATTCTCTAAGGCAAGGCAAAGCCAGATATTAAAGAACACTTCCCAGACATAAGATACACAGACCATATGCATAGGAACCAAGGACACGTTAGATTCATGGCCAAGGAAATTTAATCCTATAGAAAAAGACTTCATCAGTATAGACAAGTTAGATAACTTGCGTACCAATAAAGACAAGGGAAGGCACAAGACTAAGCAAAGCATGTAACTAGATAAATAGAGCATCAAGAATTAAAGGACACTCAGAAACAACAAAGAGAGACATGGAAACAAGCACGAAATCAGGCATAATCACCCCCTGAAACATAAGACACCTAACTATATTAAGTAGGTGTCTATGATTCATTTCAGAGGGAGAACAAGCATGAGAATAATAAGCCAACAATAAAGACAATGAATAAGCTAATAAACAAAGCCAAAGCAGAGAAGATTAACAAGGACATAAGACCAAGATATCATAGCATTCAACCAATCATAGCTAAACATATAAAATTGAAAGACACATCAGGCATTTTAACCCACAATAAGTAGAACATAAACTGAGACATATTCATTACACTCCCCCTCTTTTAAGTGATCTAAAGAAAGGCAGGCAAATGAGACAACTATATAACAACATGAGACGAATCAGACTACTGGTTTTTTAAACGCAGACATAAAGGACATATCAATCACAAATACTAGAAACACAAAACCAAAGATAGATAGAACATAGATTTTGAAAAAGATGAACATTACATAAAAGAACAAAGACAACAAGCCAGGCAAAAAAAAAACAATCAACTATCCAAGGGACATAGATAGCAAAGAACGACAACAAATGCCAGAGAGAGCACATAACAACTAGCAATCAACCAACACACAAAGATAAGAGCCTCAAACATGAAGCACTTAACCAATCATAGATTAAGCAAACCAATTACAAGACATAACCAACAACATACAAAGGAGATTACAACATGATGCAAATAAACAAACAGCAGACAAAGGTACAAAGCAGGATGGCCAGAGCAGGTATTTACTATTACCACTCGAATGGTTGGGCAGATCAGATGTTAGCCACCATGTTTGTACCAATATTCACCAATATTAAGAAAAGGCAGATATGTAATATAAGAGAGTGACTTACAGAGCTTTTTAATGCAGCGGAAAAAAAATACAAGAACAAACCACCCACGCCCTTAATTCACTTAGATAAGGGATGCAAATGGTGACGATAAGCCCAAAATCAAACATGAAAGGAAAACCCCAATTAGAAAAATTAGGGTTCTTGAAACCCTAATTAATCACGAACCACAAGATCCCAATCGAGACCCAAACAGACAAATATCACCAAGGCCGTTGAGAATCAAGCATCAATCGACCAATAACATCACTCAAGTAAAAGTAACCCCACATAAATTTTCCTCGAACACTTAGTTTCAAAAAATCATTCGAATCAAGAAAGCCATTAGCTTCTGATACCATGTTTAAAAATACTCAAAGCAATACCAGTAAGACACCTTGATATCATCAACCAACTCACTCTTTGTGATATTTATTATAACTCAAAGTATACAAGAAGATTAGTCCCCAAACGGGTGCTAACCAAACGATTACATAAGAAATATAAGGGTGTCCCTTCTAGGAAGATCCATCCTTCCTCACAACAATAACACTCATCACTCAATCTCAATACAGAAACAAAGTAATACAACCATCACTATACGTTACAGCTTCTATCCTCACAGTGTATATGATGTGAGAGAGATAGAAGCTGTAACATGAAGATTAAACCATATGAACAAACGGATAAGTATACAGCATAGAAAGAGATAGGACCGTTGTTACAAACCTAACGGTAACACTTTCCTTATATAAGCAGCCAAGTTCCACTTTAGCCCCTCTAGTTCTAATCTTGATAAACCCAACATAAACATTGGGAGGTACTTTCATATGTGACAGGAATGGTCCCTGTACATAGAGTAACAAACAACAGTATAAACACTTGGTTAGTTTGTATAATTTAACAGTTTCGATCACAATGATCCATATATTGTTACATGACTAATCATTAAAACATAAATAAACAAGTATCTCATACCTTGTTTGTGTGGGATATAAACTAGGACGCATGCAAGATCTAATGGTTAGATCTTCTCACAACGCTTAAGTGACTACGAGAGGGTGATAGTAGTTGATCCAAGCAGCAACAACACGGGATCTGATCGAATTAAAACACACGAACAAATTGTTCGTGTGGTTTGGGGTGTTCGGCCAACGAGCAAGGGGGAGGGAGTAGGGTTTTGGCGTTTCTTTGCAACTCCTAATTATGATAATTATCCACTTATATTTATAGGTAAGCCTAAAAAATAATTACCATATTCAAAATATGATATTATCTATATATATAAAAGATAATTACTAAGTTTAAAAAGATTTGATATTATCCTATAATATCTTTATCTATTCAAACAAGTAACTAAAACAAACAAAGCCTGACACCCCCTTAGGGGTTCTGCCAATCAAGCCCCAAAAGGGGTTCGACCCTCTTGGTCTCCCAAGCCTAATCCATTAACTTAATTAGTCCAACTAGTTAAGCCCAATGCTATTTCTTATAATTATGTCACTTACATGTTCACAATAAATATATAAACTTGCAGTCTCGCGTTATTGCTTCTGAGCCTATGGATTTATATATTAATGGCAGTATTTAATTCCATTATATCATGTACATAATCCTACAAAAATAATCATAAAAACACCAAAGAAAAATTAAGTATACATACAACATCTCTGATTATATCATTTTTAAAACATACGACTTTGTGTCTTCTGCCTACTCTGAATATGATGTTGAACTTCTTTAACATCTTTGTTTTCAAAGTGATGTTGTTCCGCCCATTTATTTGATCCAAAGTGTAATCAACCTGTGCTATTTCCTTTTTACCGTTTTCACTGTCGCTATTATAGTCTGTTATCACATGACTCGTATTTTTACTGACATATCATTTTGCATATATACTTAGTAATAATAAAATTCACACCATCTAAACACAAACCTAAAAGATTAACTTTGACCACCAATAAAAAGGGACTTTTCTGACACAAGGAACATGACGATTTTCTCACTCTACATATACATATTTTCTCTCTCTACATGTTTACTTACTTTTAGGCCGGAGTCTAACCGTGGGGTCCGTCCCCACGGTAAGGCTAACGGTTTATTCGATTGTACAGGAAATCATCATTTCACTTGCTCTAGTACAAGATCTAATGCTCAAATCATTCGGAAACTCGACCCGACATATAATTTGAGTCCTATTCTAAACCCTACACTAATT
>BQNB010060066.1:0-37072 GCA_026074375.1 Tanacetum coccineum | reverse complement strand
AATGAAAAAGAAATGTTAAGATAAAGGGTGAAAAGAAAGCAGCCCTCCTTAAACATTAGGCAGAAATCGGGTCAATACATATGTTGTCAAGATCACATGGTTGATTGCTGACATTGAAGACAAGTATCATAGACCCAGTGATACATTGCACAACCCTCCCTAGTCACTCAATATCCCTCAAAGGATTCTTGTTTCATTTCTCACGGAGATCAACGCATTTCTATCGTCTCTCACTCTGAGTTAGACGATATTGAAAAGGTGGCACTCTACTCCAACCTTCGAATGCTAAAAACCAAATGTGCACGATTGAGTCTAGAGCCATAAGATCATCCAAAATCTCGTTAGGACACTAATACAAACTATGCTTGTTCATCACACACTGTGACAACAAGTAAAGATTCTAAGAGTCCTACGCATTATCCTCGAGGTATTGCCAGAACATCCGAGTGATACGAAAGTACTCACAGTGAAGATGGAAATCTTTCTAGAGCCAACATCAAACAAGCTCTTGGTAGGTGACATGTGAGATCCATTATGGATCAAACTTGTGACAAATGGAAAGCAACGATGGTGCGATTCTTTATGAATCAAACTTGTTCCAGGCAGTGAATTGATGAATAGTTTTTGAAAAACCTTTCGATGTGCTCAACAACTGATTTTCGAGCACATTGACTGTGTATATCTTTCAAAACAAATGTGTTTCTGATGAAATTTAATTTTATGATATAAAACCGTCAACGTGTCATAAAAACTCTTTTCTAAGTGACACGCGATTGACTTTCAAATCAATTTTTCATTAATCAGTAGATTTTTAATTCACTGGTTCACTCACTCTGTGCTTTGTCTACTTTGAGACGCTCCGGTTTGAGAACGGCTAGCGCAGCTGCGAAACCCTGTCAAGGAGATTAGTGATAAACAAACGAACGTGTCTTTGTTCACTTTTGTTGAATAAGGTTGCAAGAACCACAGTTCCCCTTTATTCAGTATACATACTGCCTGTGATCAGGTAGAATTCCGAATACATATACTTGCAGGAATTCCCGATGGTAGATGGTAGCAGCTGATGGCATGAGACATGTCAATTCACAACCCCATGCTCACACTTAATGTTCTTAATCAAAGACATCATGATGACTGAAAGACCTACAACACAGCTTCCGCAACTCTGATGTGTGCAATCATGATCCATAAAAGTATGAGCATGCTGGTCTGAAGGTCACAACATTACATAGAGGCAATACCACAACAAGGATGATTAAGAGATTTACTGTGGCTGATGATCTTAAAGAAAGCTCAAATATCACACAAATCAATGGAACTAAGCTCAAAGATCACTACATTATGTACAAAGAAATCAATGCATGAAGAATCAAAGACTACGAGCTAAACACAAGATCAAGATTGCAGAGCTTAAATTAGTATTTTCTGGGGTGACCTCCCTTAGGGGGAGATTGTTAGATATTAGAAAAAGGCTCGGTCACCCTATGTATTTTACCTTTTATTGTTGCTCGTAGTTAAGTAGTTAATGTATAACATTCAATAATGGGCCAGGTATTAAACCGAATGTGTAAGCCCACTACCTAGGCCTTATGACCGGTTTTATTGTAACCATATAAGCCTCTTCCATGCCATGGAAGAGGTGGGTTAGTCATTTACATAAAACAAGTTCATTTTATCTCTCTAGAAAGTTCTCTCTCACTTTCTCACTCTAAAACTTGGCTAATCCACTAGTCATTTGATTGTGTTATGATTTACAATATCCTACAATTGGTATCACTATAATTGGTACGAAGAACACAAATAAAGAACACCCATTTTCATCGTCTTGACATAAATGGCTTCTAGATCTCCACAGTGGGGTCTTGGGTAGGTCTTTGGTTGCTCTTATGTTTTGCAACGAAACACAGAATGATTATAACATAATTATTTGTCATTCTTGATTTTTGGATAGTAAAAGAGCTATGCTCCATGAAATCTCTTGAAAGGATTTGTTCTATGAACAACTTCATTAATCATTCAAAAGAGAATCTGAGATTATTTATCTTTTTATTTTCGATAATATGTTGGTGTTTGAGATGGGGTGATAGTAGTAAGGAGGATGGGATGGGTTTAGATAATCTTGAGGCTGCTGGATTTGATTGTGGATTGATTTGTGATGAAGGGTTTTAAGATATAGGTTGTGGTAGATTTGAGTTAAATTGTTGTGGTTGTTGATGTTTTAGTTAATGATGGTTTAGTTTTATGTTACGAGACTGTCACTTCTTAATCTTCTATTCTGTTTGACTTTTCATTGACAATACTCGTTGAGTTGACCCAAGTCAACTCGGTTGTGACCGAGTTGACACGGTTGGGTTATGGTTCCACCAAACCGCCTCCTTTAAACCAAACCGCCACTGACTAAAAATTTAGGCAGCGGTTTGTTTAGTTATGACCATGAAAAGTTGGTCTTCTTTAACTTGTATGCCAAACCGCTGTGGGCAAACCGCCATCACGTACAGTACTTTTATACTTTTCCCAAAATTCTGGATTTGTGTTTTTTATGTTTGCCAAACCGCCAACAAGAAAAATATTCAAACTCAATTTTGTTTCTTCTATAAAAATGTCTTGTAAGCACAAAACTAAGCAGATGTATAACCAGTTATGAAAACAGAAACATGAAACTTCATAATAACCATTTTCACAAGGAAAAAAACACACTAAAATTATCAGCAGTAAGATCAAATCTAAATAGTGACCGAGAAAACAAACACATGATACAAAACGATACAATTCACCCCTGCAGCTCTGATGCCAAATGTTAATAATAAGATACACTAACAAAGGACGATCCGGAGGTCAGGGAGGATAAAAGAAATGCTTAGCCATATTATTAGAGAGATAAAGTAGAGAGAAGATGTGTGTGTCTAGAGAGAGAAACAACACACACCTAATACTACAATAATGAATCCTTACCCCTCCATGGAAGTATGGAGGGGGTATTTATAGTCTAAACGCAACTAAACTATCCTAAATAGTCTAATCAAGTCCATCTGTGTATGACAATTAATGAACTAATGTAATTCCGAATAAGTCGACATATTTTAAGGCTAACAAGCTCCGCATAAAGAGGTATTTACGTTGCAATAAGCTCATGACACTGAAGCTCAATTTACGTTGCATATAATATGCCAATTGAATTTTATGCCCTACAGATATCTGACCAAGATCACCTAACGAAGTCCGACATGGTATATATCCGTTTATTCGGGTGCCCCGTGGATAGTAAGCGCTACCTACCCGGATAAGGATAACTAGTCCCAATAGATCTATTTATAACACTCGCACTTACTTAACCGGCAGTCGGTTAGAGGTAATTAACGGTTCATGATAGTTTGGGAAAAATAGTGGTCTAACGCTACTTAGGCAACACGTTAACAAGGGAAATTATCATGTAAAGTACTTGTGTTTGGTTTAAGAAAACAAGCGATGTTTCTCACCCTAAAGTTGTAAAATATTTATTCAAAACGAGTAAAAAGTAGGGTTATGAACTCACCTTGATCGATGATGTGAAGTAATGAGAGACTATAAGAATAATCACACGGTAACGAACGACGGTACACGAACACGACCTAAGTATTATAGGGTTCGGTTTAGAATCAGTGTTAGCCTCAATTTATTGAGTCGAACAAGGAAGCTCGTGTCCACTCCTACGATGAGCACTTCGTTCTTTAAATTTAGGTTAATTGTTTAGAACACGAAAATATTCGGGATAATCGCTCATAGATAATCTAATATTGTATATGTTTCGGGTTTAATCCCAAAGCAAAACCCGAGCCCGGGTCCTAGTTAAATATCCCGCACGTCACATTAAATGTGTAGGGGTATATATATATATTTAGATATTTTCTAAAAATATCTAAATATATATAGATATTTTCTTATTAGAAAATATCTAGTTTTTCATTTCTAAAAATCTAATTTCTTTTCTATCTCTCTTCTCTCTCTCATTTTCGAGTCTCTCTCTCTCTCTAGTTTCTTGCTTCGTGTTCAGGTTATGAAGTGAAGTGGTAAATCGGGAACCTACAATTGGTATCAATCGCCTCGGGTGGATTTCGTGGTTTTTTTTGTTGTTGTAAGCATATTGGATTCGGCAGTTGGGTTGCTCTATCACTCGGCAACCATACCTTGTTCGTGGCTCATTTTATTGTTGAAAACGCCAAGTTAGAGCTCAACGAGTCGAAAGACGCTAGCACCGAACCAGTGAAAAACGTTGGAACCGAACGAGCGGACTCGAACAAGCGTCTTCGAACGAGAAGAACCGAACGACCGGATCGAACGAGTGGATCGAACGAGAGGATCGAACGACCGGATCGAACGAGTGGATCGAACGAGAGGATCGAACGACCGGATCGAACGAGCGGATCGAACGAGAGGATCGAACGACCGGATCGAACGAGTGGATCGAACGAGAGGATCGAACGACCGGATCGAACGAGCGGATCGAACGAGCGGATCGAACGAACCCGATCGCACGAGTGGATCGAACGAAAGATCAACGACCTGATCGAACGAGCGGAACGAACGAGCAAATATTTTTTTTGGACCGAACGAAAATTTTTTTTTAGAAAACTTTGTGTACGAAAAGGGTTTCATAAAAACGAAGCCAAAACTTTTGATCCGGAAAGTCCTGTTTTAGGCCCTGACCACTCACTCGAAGAGAAAAACGAGACGTGAGTCACTCGCATAACCAGCCATTGGGTCAGGTTAGGATTTTTTCGAAGTCCCAAAAACATCGTTTTTCTATGAAGAAATTGACAACATTTTTCATTTTTTTTTTGGAATTTTTGGCCGCTGATTCCGCATCAAATCTTTCACGGTTTCTAATTGATTCGTAACATCCCCGTTTTAATAATTTCATATTATCGGTTTTAATACAAAGACGTGTAAAATCCCGTGAACTAATTGCTTACAAAACCACACTTCAATCACAATATCCACTAAGAATCCATCAAATCTTTTACCCTTACATAATTCACGATAAAAAAGAAAGAAAATACCTTATCTTCGTGTTCAGATTCAGAAATACAACAAACGCAACTAATTCACGACAAATCAAAATAAAGTTGCATGGGAGTATCAATTCAAAACCGACTTCATTCACACCTCAAGTGTCTTTCAAAACTAACGACTTAAAAACGAAGTCGAACCGAAGACGGGATATTATACGCCATTTGCAACAATACTTTTGGTCAAGATCTAGAGACTTTCACGGACAATGTTCTTGTACATGGATCAACACAAAACAACTTACAACGAGAATTTCAAGAGATTGATCCATGTCATGCTTTAAATGTCTCGGACAGAAACAACTATGAATTTCAGAAGAGTTCATCAAGTCACTGATTATTTTATTTGTTGATAATCTGATTGTGCAGTATGGATGACATAGATGTGTAACGATCAAGACAAATCTTCCATAACCAAATCACACTCGACACTTAGCAACATTACTCACAGAATTTCCGACACACTGACCAACACATGAATCTGTAAGAATCGTTTGGTGAAAGAGCACAACATAAAATCAGTATGAAAGACTCGCAGACAGGTAAATGAAAAGACGAAAAGCCAGACAACAAGGAAAAACAGATACGAGTAATGATGGATGCTAGTTAACAGTTAACATTGAAAGCCAAATGGGACAAATCAAAAGAGCAGGTATCAAAGAAGCAGCAGATCAGGGTAAGATCCTAATTGTATGATGCAGATAAACAACCCATAAAATGATGGAAGAGCCAATGTGCAAGGTACAAACGGACTCTGAAATCAATATCTTTGCTACAGGACAACATCATACTGAGCAACCTGAATTCAAAATGACGGGAAAAGTTGACCAGAATGCTGATCCATGTCATGACATATGTCCATTTGACCATCTAAATTAACTGATAGACAAGACAACTGAACTCTCAAATCAATCAATCGATTGACAATGTTTTCTCAAAATGACTGTTGCCCCAATGTCAAAAATATTTGCCAAACTCGAAGCACATTGTATGATCTATGAACTACAAATGCAAAACTAAAGTTTTTTAAATCAGGCAACAAAGTCCAATTTTGAAAGAAAAAGGTAATGAAGCCAAAGTTAAACAAACATCGATTAAATGTAAACAATAAACATCGAATTGGAACATAAAGTGGCTTACGTTACTCAAGGAAAATTAGACTTGAAAAAGCATTACAAAAGAAATGTTTGATTCTATCTAGACAACAGATCTAAGACATAGAACACACAACTTCTTTGATTCAACAAATGATAACTTACAAAAGCGCTCAAATTCAGGAAAAAAGGTTTGCATTGCAGCAATAAAAAATGATAAGGAAAAATAAAAGAAATAGTGTGAATACTCAATTACAAAACCATCCAATCTTGGGGAAAACCGTTGGACAACCACTCAAAAACCATCCGTTGTTAGACAACCGACTGAGTTTTAAGTCTATAAGACCATAGAATTATCAAAACCACGGTTTGCAGCCCCCAAGTTGATGTGATAAACAATTTGTTAAAACCAGTCACTACACTCAGATTTGCCTAAGAAAGAGAATCCGCCGCCCTTTTCAAAACCTCAAAATATGATTGCACCAAGCTCATCTATGTATAGCTCAACGACATTGTTCATAAACACTACCTAGAGAAAGCTAAAAAAATGACAAATCTGAACACTCTAGGATCCCTAAGAATTTTTTTTCTGACTCCAAACATCTTGTTATTTGCTTGACATGATAGCAATGTGTCTTTAAAGCCAATCATTTGACGCTTGTGTAATAACAAATCCTGAAAGAAGTCAACTTGCGCGTGCTAAGGTTCCATACCAATAATAACAACAAAAGAAACAAACCCGTAGAGCAAATAAGGGGGTTGCAACGAACCAAAGAAGACTGTTCCCAAAGAGACACAGGGTTTCAATCAACAAGACGACCACTGTGCATGAGAAAATCAACAAGTCCTAGAATCTTGTACCTAGGGTTCAACCAACGTGTTAGAAATCTAAAGACCTGTTTGTCTGTAGATGGGTTATCCAATCAAGAAAACATCGCCTCTATCACAACAAATGTTGAAAGGAACCCCCAAATGGTTCAAAATGCCAAAGATATCGAACTAACCAAAAATATTGTGAAAGCCAAACAAGCTCTTATGACAGTGCAAGTACTCTCTAAATCTACAGGTACATCGTTCAATCCTACAGAGGAAGGACTCAGAGTTTGGTTGCGAAAAAGAAAGATATCGCAGAAAACAGGGCTTCAAGGAATTTTGATCTAATGATCACGAAATGACGTTTGAGCACATCAGTTCAAGCCTCGGTCATCAATGTTAAAATGACGTTTGAACAACGCAGTTCAAGCCTCGATCATCAATGTCAAATGGCCGTCTAGCCTAAAAAATAACACTTCAATGCCCCTTCCTTCAATGTTTAATGACTCTTTTCCCATCAGTTCAGGCCTCGTTCTCTTCATCAAAAGACTTCTGATCTTACCGTATCAGAACTTCGAATCAATACCCAGCAATGAATCGTCTCATTCAAAGTTGGTTCCCAAAGAGTTGTTCCTCTCTAGCAGTCAAGACAGCGTACATCACGAACCAGATTGAATTACTATATTCCCAACCATCATAAAGCAATGCCGAGGAACCAACAGGTTAATAAATTCTAAATCAGAAATCAGAAAAATTTCCAAAAAGAATCTTATCTCACATGTCTCTTGAAAATCGATAACTGTTACGTGCTTAGAAAAAGTCGATTAACATGACAACGGTGTGGTAAATGAAGTTCGAGCTAGAGTTTGCCAATAGTTTCAAACATGTCGATTACTAATTTATCTAGATGCTTATGTGGCAAATGTCCCAGTACATAACCCGGACTTTCAAATAAAAGGAAGTTCATAACTTATCCCTCACAACGAAAAATATACGTTTCTCGTCTTGATTTGTTCTTTAAAGACTTTCAATTTCTTTAGCTCAAGCAAAAGGATAGTGACCATTTTCAGGCGCTTAACCCTTAAACCGTTAAATAAAGTCCTCGAACATCTTGCTTTTCAAAAAAAAGTTGAACACAATATACAAGAATTCTCGATGACAATTCATAATCTTCAAAATTGTTGTTCAAAACTCCATCCCTCACAGTGTTTCAAAAAGACAACGAATTATTCAATAGGTCCTATTTTTGAGGGGATTTTTCGAAAAACATATTTTAAAATGTTCTTGGATACATCAGCAACGACCATTCTTATGTATTCAAAACATTATCAAAATGTTTCAAACCATTCATGCTGATAATATTTTTCCCACAGATTTACAAGACATAATTTTAAATCAAATGGTTATTTCAAAAACTAATGGTTTATTATTTAAAAATAAGGGGAGAAAATGTAGTTAAAATATGATCTAATCGACTTAATGGCAGAACAAAAAGAAAAGGATTTATGGTTCGATCATAATACCTCAACAACATCTTAATTTCACGACGATCCTGAAGTCATAAGGGGTTAGGGTTAGGAATCAAATCTATGATCCAACCAGAAACCGAGATCAACCCAAGGACAATCCAAAGTTATAAATAGCATCCTTAGGTCTGATTGAGATGAATGTAATATGGAATATATGCGACTAGAGAGTTAACACTGGAACAATAACAACAAGTGTTAGTAAATGTCTCTGGTAATCAGGACGCGTTTAAGAATTAAAAGTGAAATGTATGTAGAATAAAGGGTCTAACAAAGAAGCCCTCCACACAACGTAATTGAATACCGGTCAATACATAATCATCAAATCACCAATGAGATTGCTGGTATTGACAACGACATCATGGACCCAGTGAGATGCAATGCACAAACCTATTCCCAGCCATTCGGGTTTTACTTCTCTCAAACAGAAAATTGTCTCATTTGATCCACGGAGATTACACACGTTATCAATTGACCTCTCCATCTCCACACCGAGTATTGTTGTAGATTTGAATAGTGGAAAACTGCTTCCACCTCGAGTACTAAAACCAAAATGCCACTAATCCGATCATAGAGTCCAAGAAGATCAATCAAAAACTCGTTAGGACAACAGTCCATTTAAACACTTGTTGAACACATCAGGTTCACAAGCGTTATCAAGAGTCTACACAATATCATTGTGAGATATGCCAGAACAATCAAGTGATACTCTTTTCTCTTAGTATTCATATATCACGAATGGAAATCCTTCTAGTGTCATCAACATACATCACTGCGGTATGTGACTTCCGCATTTCAATAATATAAATCAAATTGTGCAACTGGATATCGATTTGGTCCATAAATAATTGACGTTGATGATACAGTTTTGAAAAAAACAATGACACTCTCGATTGTTACAAAAACAACACATTAACAATTGACAGCGTCCGATTGATTTTCAAAACAATTATTTTCCGCTACACTAACATAAACCTGCAGGTCAAACGGTGGTAACCGCAACCGTCAATCACATTCAAATGCTCAAACTACGAAGTCCATACTATCTAAAAGCTTAAGATTTTAAAGATAAAGACTCCGCAAAACTAATTAAAGCTTTTCAATATAATGGCAAAAGTAGAGCATGTTGTCCAAAACAAAAGATCGCAAGATGCAAAAGACGATAAAGACAATGACAAAGGGCTCAAAGACAAGATCGCAAAGCATAAGGAACAAGCTTACAACAAATAACGAACACAAGAGGACCAAGAACCACTCTAGCTTAAACGACAAAAGCAACTCACTGATCTCATGAAGGGAGTGATATCAATGAACTCACTTACGCGTGTAGATTGTTAGCCTCATATTATTGAGACCAATAAAGGAAGCTTCGTTCCCTTGTTCGTTCCCGTGTTCAAGACCTCACTTCGGGGGAGATTGTTAGCCTCAATTTATTGAGTCGAACAAGGAAGCTCGGTCACTCTACGATGGAGCTTCGGTCTTTAATTAGTTAATGTTGTAACAGGATAATATCGGGAATCGGGCTCGATAGATAATCTAATATTGTATATGTTTCGGGTTTAATCCCAAAGCAAAACCCGAGCCCGGGTCCTAGTTAAATATCCCGCACGTCACATTAAATGTGTAGGGGTATATATATATATATTTAGATATTTTCTAAAAATATCTAACTATATATAGATATTTTCTTATTAGAAAATATATAGTTTTTCATTTCTAAAAATCTAATTTCTTTTCTATCTCTCTTCTCTCTCTCATTTTCGAGTCTCTCTCTCTCTCTAGTTTCTTGCTTCGTGTTCGGGTTATGAAGTGAAGTGGTAAATCGGGAACCTACAATCAGAATAATAGAGAAATACGAATAATGCATAAGTGTTTACTAAAATACTTTTGTTAAATGTTTTCTAAAATGGAATGTTAGTAATCGTATCGTGGTTAAAACGTTTGACTAAATAAAGTATTTCGTAATAGTAAGTATACATTATTACATAATAATAATCAGTAATTATTATATTTTGGCATCTTACTTATCCCCTTATAAGTAGTCAATATTTCTTAAATAAAAATGTTTTTCAAAATATTTTTTAAGTATAAAGATTTTATAAAAATTTCGGCATAACCCGTTCGTGTTTACACGTTTTCCAAAGTCATAGACTTTATTAAAATCACTTTCAATATCCATTTTACAATTCGCCTAATCTCTACGTCTTTTCAAAATTAATCATTTCTCCTTTGTTACAATGCCGAAGTATTAATAACTCTTATTGGGCTTTTAGGCCCAATAAGCCTAAACGTATGACTCGAGATGTAATAAGTTCAAAATAAAAAAACGTTAAGTAAATAAGCACTCGACTCTTTACTAAGCTATTTAATAAGCTCAAATAAGCCAACCCAAAACCCTATAAGCCAACCGTGGGCCGTAAGCTATGGTTTGGGCTCTCTTGTTAGGCCAAAACTTCCTTAACTCGTACGGGCCCATTTGTTAAGTCCAACAAACCAAACAAGTATCAAATAAGCTCTTCGTTCTCGAATAAGCCATCAATAAGCCTTCAATAAGACAAGAGTAATAAGCCAAACCATGTAGCTTAATATTTAAGCCTATGGCTTGGGCTTTATTTGTGGGTCGTGGTCCACTAAGCTCGTAAGTCCATTTAGGCTTATTCATTAGGCCAAATAATCTCAAAAGCACTTTACCCTTTTCAATAAGCTAAATGAACACCCTTTTGGTTTCCTTGTGGGCCGAATACTATAATAAGCCCAATAAGCTCTCCAAAAGCTTATTTATAAGCCGAAACATAAAATAAGCACATAGACATAATATTTATTACATAAAAATAACCACGATCACAAAACTATACTTTTCTTGTCCTTCTTTTATTTATTTTCGAAATGAACATAAACCCTTTTAAGGTTTATGTAGTTTTTAAACCTTGATTTTTACAAAAACAAGTTGTACATCTTACATTTATGCATTATGAGAATCACAAAAGTACAAGTTTTATGAGAAATAGATAACTTACAAATAATGGTGATTAAGAAGGTGATTAGAGACAAAATACAACCCAAACGTTGTGTTAAGACTACCCGAATATCAATATGAATCAAATCCGAATATCTTGATCAAGAATAAAAAAGGATGGATGTATAAGGGGTGTTTGTTACGTCGGTTTTAACACCAAATATGATTTGTGTATGTGAGAGAGAAATGAGGGATGAGATGAAATGTATATAGACAAAGTTTCAAAAAAATGGATCCTAGGTGTGTGTGGGGGGCTCGACGCAAGAAACAAAAAAAAATTTGATCTTAACTTATTAGAGCATGCAAGGTGACAAGAGTTTGTATATCTAGATAGTTTCCCATGCACACATATGCTACTTGTTATTCACGAAACGCGCAAATACTAAAAACGCATTAAAACTTTACGAAATTTTTTGAAATTTCAAATATCATCTTAAAATGTAAAAACGCGACCAATGACAAAATACTACGTAATTTAGCAACCCGGAATGCTTCCAGTATGACTTCTCAGATAAACGCGAGACAACTTCCCAGATAAACGTAAAAATTACACTGAACTCATAAAATTCAAAATACTGAACGGAAACGGCTAAAACATTGGCCTAAAATTTATGGGGTGTCACATGTTGGCCGCTCAAGAGGCCAACCACAACGCTAGACTTATTGGTGAAAGACAAAGTCAGAATAGAGATGATCATGATAACAGAAATGGTGGAAATGGAAATCATGGTAATAATAATGGGGATAGGAATCGAAATGGAGGAAATGGAGGTGCAATAAGAAATGCACCAGTCACTAAGGCTTGTACCTATAATGATTTTCTCAATTGTAAACCACGCAACTTTAATGGTACTAAAGGAGTCGTCGGTTTGGTTAGATTGTTATAGAAAATAGAGTCGGTGTTTCGTATAAGCAATTGTCCCCCAAACTCTTAAGTGAAGTTCGCCACTTGCACCTTACTAGATAGAGCTCTGACATGGTGGAATTCCCATGTGCAGACTATTTGCATTGATGAGGCATATCAGATGCTGTAGAAGGAATTGATGAAGCTGATGATTGATGTGTACTATCTGAGGAATGAGATCCAGAGGTTAGAGAATGAGTTGTGGAACTTGTGTGTTAAGGGGACTGATGTCGCTGGTTATACGTGACAATTCCAGGAGTTGACCTTGTTGTGTCCCAAAATGGTTCCCGAGGAGAACGACAAGATTGAGAGGTCCATCTGGGGTTTATGTAACAATATGTTATTTCAGGTCATTTACTACTTCATTTACTCAATTATTTATTTTTAGACTTTTTACGCGTTTACTTTTAATTTTTTATCGTTAAGTTAAATCGCGTAAACTAAAAATCAACATTCAACGTAAACGGGCATCAAACAATTAAAAGTTTACGTTCAACAAATGTTATAATATTATTAGGAAGATAATTTATAACTTTTCAAGTTTAATTTTTATACTTTACGTAAAACGCATCCAGTTCGCGTTTTGGACATCCATGCATGCATGTAAGCACATAAACCCATCTACACTTCAACAAATACCCACCAATACATTTTTAACAAAGTTTTATAAATACTTATGCCTTCATATCATCATTTCCGAATCTATACATACAAACACATTCATTCATGCTTGGAAATTAATTCAAATCATCCACTAACTAGATTAAACAACAATATGTATTATCCTTTGGATCTAAACCCTAAAGTTAAACAAATTTGTCTCCCTTGTGTGCTTGAGGTCACGGATGAGATCAAGGAACCAAGATAACATGCTCAAGCCTTGTTTAAATCACTCTTACACAAAGTAACCTTGTCTTGCATTACTCCATACTTGTTCTTACATTTGACCACCTTTACTTACATCCCTACTATTATTTTAAGCTCCGAAACATACCCTAAGCTTAACCAAAACTGGACACACCCTTTTACAACACAAAACCATTTGATAGTTTAGTTTAGATGGTATTTCACATGCTTAGGCTATAAATAAGACCCATAAAGTTAGCACTTCCCACACTTAACTCTTTCAAAGCAAAAACACTTCACAAACTCTCTATATCTCACTCCTAGCTCATGGCTCAAAAACACACTTACATACATTTCATATTTTTGATTTCTCAAGTATTTCAAGTATACAAGGGTTGATATTAGGCATATCTAAGGTGTTACAAATTGATTTGGAAGCTTGGGTATTGGTTTATACAAGGTTGATTCAAGTGAGAAAGTTAGGAAATTCAAGTGAAGTATTAGGGTTTTGTTGGAAGTATTTAGGGTTGAATACTAGGGTTAGACTTTGTGTATCATCATCATCTACTCTTCTAAGGTCTAATTCAAAACCTTAATCTTTTCTAATACTTTATTTACATGTTTATATATTTATTATATTGTTAATCACCATCTAGGTTTATTTTATAAGTTTATAAAATAAATAGACATATACATAAATTCGAATTTCATTTTCATTTGATAAAATGATGTTAAAAACATAATAGAACTCAAGAACATACTATATACAAGTGTTAATTAATTTATAGATTTAGTTTATAAATTAATTGTTGAAAGTTTATTTATAAAAGTTTATAAATAAATAATTATGATGGACATTTAATTTGAACATAAAATGATAGACAATAATTAGTGGACTTAAAAATATACTAATGATGTTATATTAGTGATATTAAAGGACTTGTAATATATAAAACATGTTAAAGTTTATAAAGAAATGTTTATAAACTTATTGATTTAACTAGTATAAATCTAAACCGTCGGTGAAAAATTTGATTACACATAAAAATAATTTGATATTTTTTTGTGAAAATACATACTATAATGAATCCAAGCATTTAAGGAACTCAAAAAACGAAGTCGTAACGAAAGAGTTATGAATTTTACAAGATTACAATAAAAAGTGTTTTTACAAAAAGTATTTTTATAAAAACTATTAATATTCGAACCTGTTAAAAATATGAGAATATTTTTTTGTGATAGTACATCTTATGAGGAATTCAAATATGTAAAGAACACGAAAACGAGATTATAACGAAGGAGTTATACATTTTACAGATTTACTATAAAAAGTGTTTTTATAAAAGTAGTTTTATAAAAACTGCATCTATTTTGAAACTGATAAAAACTTATGGATATTTTCCTGTGATAATACATTTAATGAGGATTTCGAATCTATAAAGAACTTAAAGATTGGAGCTATAATGAAGGAGATATGAATTTTACGAGATTACGATAATTAAATATATAAAAGTGTTTTTATAAAATTACAAGCAAACTGTTATTGTTCATACAAATTATATAAATATTATAAATTTAGTATTTTATTAGATTTCTCAAATACGATTCCATACATATAAAGAACGTTAAAAAAGGTGTTAAAACGTAAAAGTTATGAATTTATAAAAATCGTATACCTCTTGTGCACTATTTTCACAACCTCTTGTGCGCTATTTTTAGAAAACTAAAAATGTTTCTGACTGGAATATAAAAGGTGATTTATGAGTGTTTTCGAGTCCGTTTGAGCTATAAAAACCTTTCTGTGATAGTACCTTTAATGTGGATTTCGAATCTATAAAGAACTTAAAGATTGGAGCTATAATGAAGGATATATCAATTTAATGAGATTACGATAATTAAATATATAAAAGTGTTTTTATAAAATTACAAGCTTACAGTTACTGTTCATACAGATTATATAAATATCATAAATATAATATTTTGTTAGATTTCTCAAATACGATTTCATACATATAGAGAACGTTAGAAACGGTGTTAAAATGCAAAAGTTATGAATTTATAATAATCGTATACCTCTTGTGCACTATTTTCACAACCTTTTGTGCACTATTTTTACAAAACTAAAAATGTTGTTGATTGGAATATAAAAGGTGATTTACGAGTGTTTTCGAGTCCGTTTGGGCTATAAAAACCTTAAGAAATAATGTCATATTACTTATGTAATATTTATATATGTTTTTAACTTTATAAATATTATTTTATAAAATATTTAAACTAATTATATAATAATATTATATAAATAACAAAATATTAAAATAAGTATTATTAACAAATAAATAAATATTTGACAAATATCATATTTGTATTTTTCAAATACAAATACTTAAACATTTATTTAACAAATGCAATTTAAACATTATTTCAAGTTTATAAATTAAACAAACACATTTAGAAGGTGATATAACTCTATAAAAATATATTGATGTATTTATATTAAATACATGACACTCATACGACTTATACTTAATTAGGTTGCATTAGGATTTGCCGAGACGATTTACACTATTTGATTTAGATAATCAAATCATTCACCAGGTGAGTTCATAGCCCCATTTTATATGATTACAATGATTTACAACTATTGGGTGAGAAACATGCATTGTTTTACATTTATACGCAAGTACATTTTTAAACAAATTATGAGTTTGTCTAAGTAGCTATAACCCACTATGTTCATGAATCATGAACTGTCAATTACTTGGTGTAAGCGCGAGTGTTATAAATAGATCTATTTGGGATTGACATCCCCGTTCGGGTGAGTAGCGCTTACTAGGTACTTAGACATCCCCGTTTGGGATTGACATCCCCGTTGGGATTGACATCTATTTGGGATTGACATCCCCGACGAATTGAACCAACGGACGTATACCATGTCGGATTTGGGATGTTGTGGGTTGAATATCTACACGGGCACATTGTTGGCATTAATTTGCAATTCATACATGTAGTAGCTTCAGTGTCATGAGCTTAGGAAATCGTAATTACATTTTTGTGATATTGTATGTGTTACAATAGTCATGCACTTTGAAATCTTGCGGTTCTACTTTATACATTACTTAAACCTGTGAATTCACCAACTTTATGTTGACGTTTTAAAACATGTTTTTCTCAGGTCAATAAGGCAAGAAACAAGGATACATTAGTGGTCATCATGTTGGAGTCACATTATCATAAAGATTTAAGTGCATTACATTTTGGAGTATTTGTTATGTATTAAAAAATTTACATTTGCAAGGATGAACAAGTTAAGCTTTGGGCTTTTGTAACAAACAAGTTTATTAAATCTAGTGTATCATTTTTAAACGGCTCATATATAGGTCGTTCTCATATCTTGTGCTATTGATCTATGAAGTAATGCCCCGAATCCTTATTCCGCTGCGACCCAATTTGGAGGTGTTACAGATTGGTATCTAGAGCCAAGGTTATAGAGAACCAGGTCAAATGTTTTTACTTGGACTATAACCGTTTTCAAACATTGCATCATACAAAAGTTTTTACACAAGACATACGTACACTATTTGTTTGCATTAGTTGGTTAGACTAGATGCTTACATGATTAATATACGTGTTTATATTATATTACGTATATTACTACTAATCTTATATAAGTTTATTTTATTGTTAGAACAGTCATGTCTTCATCATCCACAGTTACCTACACATCCGTTTATACTGATTCTAAGACATGGAGATTCTAGTAGGTATCGGATAATAAGCTAGAGGCACCGCAGTCCCCAGGACAGGCATCACTATCTCTAGACTATGTGCCTGGTCCAGAGCACCCACCTTTACCGGACTATGTGCATGGCCTTGAGGAGTCAGAGCAGGCACCGCTTTCTCCAGACTATGTACCTGAGCCTGAGTACCCAGAGTACTTGGTACCATCTAACGTTGAGGCACCTACTGAGGATTAGCCTTTACCAGATGATTCTTCACCTACAGCCCTATCACCGGGCTATGTTGCTGACTCCGATCCGGAGGAAGATCCAGAGGAGAATCCTGCTGAGTATCCTATTGACGGAGGAGATGATGATGATGATAATGATGATGATGATAAGGATGATGAGGAGGACGAGGAGGATGAGGAGAAAGAGGAGCATCTAGCTCTGGCCAACTCCATTGCATTACATACTGTTGACCCTTTCTTCTCAACTGAGGATACATAGGCATTTGAGACAGACAAGTCTGCACCCACACCACCACCACCCAGATCTCGCAGGGCTAGGATATCCGTCCGACCCCAGACACCGATGTCAGCTACTACTGAGGTACTCATCGCTGAGTATGCTTCTGCATTTACACCTCTATCACCGCCACCATCTCCACTTACTCCACTATCATCTCCACTCCCTCATATTCCATCACCACCATTACCACTACCATCACCACCTACCCATACTAGCCCTACCTATGTTGAGGCACCATTGGGCTATAGAGCAGCCGGGATTTGGTTGAGAGCTACATTACCATCCACCCACCATCCATTAGAGATATCATCACCACCCCTGTTACCACCATCTACTTCACACAAAGATGATATTCTCGAGGCGAACATGCCACTTCAGAAGAGAGTTTGTTTCACTGCTCCCGCTCTTAGATTTAAGGTCGGGGAGAGTTCAGCAGTTGCTACTACTAGACAGCCTGGATTGGATGTTGCTACTGTGGATGCCACCCCTGGACTCCCTATGTCTAAAGAGGTTGGATATGGGATTAAGGATGTTTGGAATGACATGGTTGGGGATATAGAGGAGAGAGCACCGACTACTGTTGAGGGCTTGAGCAAGAAAGTGACAGATCTTTCCACTACTCTTGCTCAGGATACTCATGAGATATATGTTCGATTGGAGGATGCCCAGGATGACCGAGCTCTTTAGAGAGCCCAAGTTAACACATTGTTTAGGGACAGGCGGTATCATCTTCACACAGTTGTGCTTTTGGAGAGCGAGGCTAGGTGCGCCCGGCAGGCATGGTCACAGGCCATAGACAGGTACATGTTGAGCTCCTAGCATATCGATCTCAGGTTTAAACACATGAGACTCATATTCAGACACATGATGCTCGTATTGGATCACTAGAGACTCTAGTTGCGACATTGGTGGCTTAGACTTCGTCACTTCAGACATAGTTGACTGCAGCTCTTGAAAGTATTCAAACACTGGAGGCTATGGAGCCAGCATGCACTGACAACCTAGAGGATACTGGTAGTAGTAGTTAGTGTTGTACCATTTTGTAGCTTAACTGTATAGCCTGCTAAGTTTTATGGGTAACTCCCAGCTAGTAGGCTGTATGGATCTTTTGTCATTGTTTAGCTATCTTGTATGGCATGTTAAGTATTATGGGTAACTCCCAGCTAGCATGGCCTTAGGACCGTATTTTCATTTTGTATCTCATTTGTACTGGTCATTGTAACCAAACTATCATGTATAATTATCGATATTGTTATGGATGGATGTCGATTTATTTATGTCATTGTTGATTTCGCTTCAGCTGTATATTTCACGGTGTGATGTGATCTCATTTTATTTATTGTGCATATGTCATGTCGTGTTTATGATTGTATGAAATCTAACGTGTATTATATTTTCTTGTTATTTGAAAAAATGCCGCCAAAGAGAACTGTTGTAACAACCACCCCCGCACCTATGACCGATGCTCAAATTAAGGCACTAATTGCCCAAGGAGTTGCTGATGCATTGGTAGAAATTGAAGCAAATAGAACCAGTAGAAATGGTGATGATAGCCATGATTTAGGAACTGGTAGCAGAAGGACAGAGCGAGCTGCTCACGAGTGCACTTACATTGACTTCTTGAAATGCCAACCCCTCAATTTTAAGGGTACTAAAGGAGTTGTTAGTTTAACTTAGTGGTTTGAAAAGATGGAGTCAGTATTCCATATTAGTAACTGCATCGTCGCGTACCAGATCAAGTTTTCTACCTGCACTCTTCTTGGCAGTGCTCTGACGTGGAGGAATTCCCACATCAAGACTGTTGGTCATGATGCTGCATACGAAATGCTATGGAAAACATTAAAAAGATGATGACAACCAAATATCGCCTAAGAGGTGAGATCAAGAAGCTAGAGATTGAACTCTAGAATCTGAAAGTTAAAGGTACTGATGCGTTGAGCTATAACCAACATTTTGAAGAGTTGGCACTGATGTGTTCGAGAATGTTTCCCGAGGAATCGGATGAGGTCGAGAAGTATGTTGGTGTTCTTCCTGGCATGATTCAGGGAAGTGTGATGGCTTCTAAGCCAAAGACAATACAGGATGCAATTAAGTTTGCTACTGAGCTGATGCATTAGAAGATCTGTAGTCTTGCTGACCGTCAAGCTAAAAACAAAAGGAAGCTTGATGACACTTCAAGAAACAACCTGAACCAACAACAGCCTTTCAAAAGGGATAATGTGGCAAAGGCCTATACTGTTGGGCCTAGTGAGAAGAAGGTGTACGGAGGATCTAAACCTCTGTGCCCTAAATACAACTACAATCATGAAGGATAGTGTGCACCAAGGTGCAACAAATGCAAGAAAGTTGGCCATCTGGCCCATGATTGTAAGGGTGCTGCTACTAATACTAACACTCAGCAGGGTATCACTTACTTTGAATGTGGGGTTCAGGGGCATTACAAGAAAGACTGCCCAAAGTTAAAAAAACAAGAATAAGGGAAATCAAGCTGGGAATGGTAATGCTGTAGAAAGGGCTTATGCTATGGGCACGACAGGGACAAATCCTTTTGATATAAATAATACCTAAAAACGTTATTAATATTTTTTTCACCTCTCTACATTTTGATAATCACAACATGTAAAAATGATTAATGAAAAATAATTCGTAAACAAGTAATTAGTAGTAAATTTTCATTTCGAAAATTTAATCACTTAAAGGTATGAATAAATAAATGCTTAATGCATTTTATGATCAAAAGAATTTTTATCAACCTCACATTTTTTATAAAAATGTCACAAACATTTTTATAACTTTTACAAAACATTTTTAGATTTAAAAGAAATGCTTTATTCAAAATAAATATTTTAAATTCAAATTTTCTACCTAAAACAGCTAAAAATGTTCCAGAAAACACCTCCCCTGAAAAAGACAAAAAAATGAGCATCCTAGCTTGGCCGGCCCCCTTAAATACACGAGCGGTCAACTTAATTTTAAGGGGACCGGCACCCTAATTAAGGGGACCAGCCAGACAAAAAGTCAACCCAGTTTGCCTATAAATAATAGACTATTCTCCACTGATTTTATCACCTTTTGCACACACTTTCTTTCTGTTCTAAATCAGTTTATACTCTCCTACAATCCTGTGATCATTTAATCATAAAGCTTTGTTTCCAAGTGATCCAAGCTTAATTCCTCAAGTGCAAGAGAAGAATACTTCTTATCATCAAGTCAAGAAGTGTTATAGTTTAGTTAGTATTGTTGTGAAGTTGTGTTAGATCTTGTAAATCATTTGTGTATATTGTGAAGGTGTGTATTGTAGTTGTGTACAATAGTTAGATTGTGGCGATCATTGAAATTATAGTTAGATCGTAGTGATCATAGCAAGTAGTGTTAGATTGGTGTGATCATAGTAGTGTCTTGGCAAAGTGAAGTTGTGAAGTTAAGAGAAGTTGTAAAGTGAAGAGAAGTTGTGAAGTGAAGCAAAGGTGTGAATTGGTATGAAGTAGTGTGATTAGAAGTTGTGATAGATTAGTTCTAGCTAGGATTAGAACTCGACATTTAGCTTAGTATCGGAAATTGGTGTAAGCTTAGCTTTGTACGGTTTTCTCCGCCTAAAGGGAGTTTGTTGACATAGTGAAGAGAACTCTTAAGTTTGGTGCTCGAGGAGTGAAGTAGGGTGAAAAGGTACTTCGTTACCAAACCACTATAAATCCTTGTGTTGTGGTTTGATCTTTCTAACTCTTATCTCTTGTCTTTCATATTTACTTGTCATTTATTTACTTACTTGTATTGTTCATATTGTGCACATATTAAGATCACATCAATTCGAATCTATGTTTTTATAAACAAACATAACATTAATTTAAAAAGAGGTAAACTATTTAACCCCCCTTCTAGTTTTTCACGATTGGTATCAGGAGCCAGGTCAAACAAGATTTTTAAAATAAATTATATTTTAAAACTTGATTCGATCTATGGAATCGAAAAAATATTTAGAAGGGAAATCTATGCAAAGACCACCACTATTTGAAAGTGATAGATTTATTTATTGGAAAAATAGATTCGAAACTTATGTGAAATCAAAAGATCTAGATCTTTGGCATGTTATTACCTATGGTGATTTTCCTCCTATTCAAAATAATCATGAAACTAAAAAAGATAAATGTACCATTCGAATAAACAAAACGATGATCTTAAAAAAAAAAATGAATAGCTAAAAATAATGAAGCTAAAATGGTGATTTAAAAGCATACCACGTAAAGAGATATGAAATAATTTTTTTATGTGTAAAACCGCGAAAAGAAATTTGAGATAACTTATATAATCACTCCACCAAGGTAATTATGTCAATTCAAAGATATAAATAGATCGTCTTGTTTCAACAATATGAACAATTTACATTTTGGAAGAGGAATCGAAATAGAATGCTTTGATAGATTTAACATTATTATTACTAGGTCTAAAAGCCCTTATGAATGAAGTTTGTTTAGCAAGAATTATGTTAGGTAATATCAATAGGCACTTCATCCAAAAGTGGCGAGCGCCGAAGGTCACGGCTATTGAAAAATGAAGGATTTAACATCACTATCGTTTGATGAACTTATTGGAAACTTGAAAGTTTATGAAGTGATAATAAAGAAAGATTCTGAAATGGTTAAAGGCAAAAGAGAACAAAATAGATCTCTTGCCTTAAAGGCCAAAAAGGAATCTAGTGATGAAGATAGTTCGACCTCTGATAGTGAAGACGAAGAATACGCCATGGCCGTGAGAGACTTCAAGAAATTTTTCAAAAGACGAGGAAGATTCGTAAGACAACCACATGATGAAAGAAAGTCATCCCAAAGAAATAAAGATGACAAAAATGGAAAAAGTGAAAGGAAATGCTTTAAATGTGGAGATCCAAATCATCTCATCGGAGAATGTCCAAAACTATCAAGAAACTATAATCAAAGAGCCTTCGTTGGAGGATCATGGAGTGATAGCGACGAAGATGATGAAGAAAGGACTAAGGATGAAAAATTCCTTATGGCTAAAGCATCTAATGAGGTACTTTCTGAAACCGAATTCTTTAGTGATGATCAATCATCATTAGATGAAAAAGACTTAGATAGTGAATATAATCGATTATACAAAGTAGGTCTAAAAGTCATGGCTAAAAATAAATCACTAAAACAAATTAAAAATCAATTAGAAAATGAAATAATAGAACTAAAAAATAAATTATCTAGAATAGAAAAGGGTAAGGAGGCAAATGAAGAATGTAAAATTTGTCAAGACCTTAGGATTGAAAATGAAAAGCTTAAGGAAGAAATTTCTAAGCTTAATCAATTCAATAATAATAGTCACTCACTTAAGAAAATATTAGATCTTTAAAAACCTTCCGGAGATAAAACCGGTCTAGGATTTAATTTTACCAAAGGATCAACTAGTGAGACTAAACAAGTAAATTTTGTAAAGTCACAAGAGGTAGAGTCTAAAGAAAAATTAGTATAATCAAACTCAAGCCCAAATCCAAAATTTATACTTATAAACAATACTAAAATACTCATTCCAAGCGACGACGAAGTAAAACGTTTTTATAAACCTTCCTTAAAACCCGGAGTCGGATTTACTAAACCTAAAATGAGATCCAAAACTCCTCCTCCGAAAAGAACTAATAACCCTCAATCTTGGTCTAAAACACCACAACCTAGGAGAGATCAAGGTAAACAAAATTACCCTAATAATAATCATTCAATATGGAATTATTCACAGCAACCAAACTTCTCTCCGTGTGGAATATGTCCACCCTATATGTATCTGAATCAAATGCAAAATATGTTCGGGACTAACAATTTTAGACCCATGAGACATTGGGGACCAAGTGGTTGAGTCGTTACAACATTTAAGTTGAGTTGTTCATGAACATTGTTTGGTATCCGACGAGTGTACACATTCTTAAAACTTTATGACGGGATTACCAAAAGATTTCTCTTTCAAAGTTTGCTCACTTGAAGATGTTGAAGAAAACACATTGTAGGCAAAAGTATGCTTTCTTTCTCAATTACTTAGAATATAGATTATGTGCAAAGTGTTAAATAACTATGTGATATTATGCTACAAATAATATTTGCTAAACTAAAAGGTTATAGTGAATAGAGTAAAGTTAGGCTTGAGTAAATAGTGTAGTCTCTAGAAATGCCATTTATTGGTCTTCTAGAATTAAGAGAAATTGTTCATTATGAACTTTTCTCTCACGTAGTTGAATTAGAATTATCTATGTACCACTATAAAATGGAAATCTTCTATGTCCACTTGTAGCGAACTCACGTAGATGAAGAAAAGTGAGTTAGTGGGTAATAATTAACATAAAAGTAGGATTAGTTATACATCTTACGCCGGAAAGACATGACATCAAAACACTATAGATGAAACAAACTCCTTTCGACTACGACGTTCGACTCGACTACATGACTACTATGAACTACGTCTATCGAAATCGTCTTATCGAGCTTATTTATCGTCACACATTAATCATCTCTTTCGCGCCTCACAAACGCTCTAAATAGTGACAATTAATTATTTCATCCAAAGTAATTAATATATTCAATCAACAAGAAGTTTATTGAAAACGTCACTAAATCCTCGTTAAATCTTCTCTCGGCTTGACAACTTGATTAATTCATCCGAAATAATCACAATATTTTTATTTAGAGAAAGGCTAATTAAAATGTCTAACGAATTTCGTCAATCATCTTCTCGGTCTAAAATTCTTGACAAACCTAAATATTTCATTGAAAATTATTTAAGTTTATTTAACTATATGAAAAGTTAAATGTGTCAAGTATTCTCGGCATCTTTCTTTCGACAACTAGATTATCTAAAATAATATTACTAGTACCTCCCGACTTATTTTGATAATTGTATATTGACAAAACTAGTCAAAATCGAAAAACCAAGAAAAGTTTTGTCGTCAGATAGGCGGCTCCCTTAATTTTAAGGGGACCGACCTTGTTAAAATGGGCAGACCCCTTATCTTTAAGTGGACCGGCCATTTAATTCGCCAAACAGTCCATTTTTCTGCAAAACCCATTACCAAACACACTATTTCCATCATCACCCTTCTCCCTGCTACTGTATGACGAACACATACACTCAAACACTTCAAAATCCAATCCTCAAACTCAAAATCCATCTAATTTCACGAGAGGAAAACACCAACAATGTGATTAACAACATCCATTGTAAGATTCATCATACTTTTCTTTTTCTATTTCATCCAATTTTATTCTTAATCAAAATTGGGTATTTTTCAATTTTTTGTGTCTTTTATATTTTCATGATTTGATCTAGGAAATTTATAACTATAATGATCCCCGTAGTAATAGGAATTTGAAATTTCCATTAGGATTGAATCAAAAAAAATTTGGTGTCGAAAATTTCATAACATATATACATTTTTAATTTTTTTTAATTCTCAAAACAAAAAGTTATACATTGTTGATTCACGCAAAAACACGTTAAAATGATCATACGTTGATTGTCAAAGCATACATAGCTCAATATATATTTTTCATATCAATGGGTGAAATTTTATAAAAATAAATGGGTGTTTGGTTCATATCCTAGGATTATAGTCTAGAGTCAAAATGACCATCACTATATTTTAGTCACATGTATAAACACATAAATAACTTGTATAAGTCATCAAGATATATAATTCATATATATATTGATACATTTGATAAAAACTATAAAATAAAGGGGCGTTTGGTTTAACGTTTTAAAACATGTTCTTGAGTCAAATCAAACACCATTTCATTTTCATCAAGTCATGTGTAATGAAATCACTTTAGTCGGCAAAATATACAACTTAATGTATATTTTTCAACGATCTTAGTCAAGTCTTGTGTGGATAAAGGAGCGTTTAGATCATTTCTTAGAAATTTATCTAAGATAGAAATAATCCACACCCTATTTGTTAAATCACAATACTTGACAAGATTACACAAGATGTCGAAATATATAGTTCAATATATATTCTTTTCGACACTCTAGATTGAGTTAAAAAGAAATTAGAGAACGTATGGATTACTTCTTAGGTTTTTATTTTTCGAGTCGAAGTAATCTTTGTTCCACATATGTCGTTTTCAAAATTTTCTTTTATGCTTGTAATAATATTTTATTTTGTTGTTGTCTTGTTTAGGTGATAAACATGCCTCGAGCAACCGTTGGTGATACCTTCCGCACTAAATCATATATCCCTAAAGTATCCGAAATACTCGGATTCTCTCCCGAGGGTCGAGTCGTGGTGGATCAACTCTACTTCAAGTCCAATGGCATTGAGCGAATGTTCACCAATGTTCGTTTCAATTATCTTTTCGAAATCAATGAGCCAATCGTTCCTCGATTCATTCTAGACTTTTATAGTCAAGTCAAAGTCCAAACCGATGAGCACGGTTATCTCCTAATCTCATTCATGATCCAACATGAATTCATCACTCTCTCTCTCTCTCTCTCGCACAATTCGGTCAAATTCTTAAAATTCCATACAATGGTCAAGCCATTTTCACAAACGAATAGGATCTTGCATCTCTTGCATATTCCCAACAAACCGAGGTACCATATCACACCTATCTTCCTACTCCTAACGATATCCGTCGATTTCTTCAAATTGAACGTGTCGATTTGAACCGCACCATCAAAAGCCAAAGTGTCGTTCTCACTCTTAATCAAATTCTTACCAAGAATTGAGACAAGACATGAGGCGTTGGGAAGAACTCATTCGTGAGAATGTGTTCGCACTAGGAGGCAACCGGAACCATCTTCCGGCTTATCTCGCTCACATGTTGTATTGTATTGTTGCCGAAGAATAATACAATCTTGCTTACTTCTTTGTCGAAAGAATTGAAAGTGTTCGATCCAATCCAACTTCCAATCTTCCTTATGGTGTATTTTTAACTCGTCTCTATCGACACATCATGGAACACTACCCCCATTTTGACAATGGCATTTACAATGTTGTTGATCGGGTAATGCGTTCACTTGCTCTCAAACAAATACAAAAACCCCGAAGTGATCGTGGAAAGCCCGTCACTCCGTCTCATCAACATCCGCCCATCATAACCGTAGATCTTCATCTCGCCAAAGAGATGATGATGAGGATGATGGTGCTTTTCGTGCTAGTACCCCATCTCCTACCACCTACCTAAACTCTCTCAAATCTCTCGATTACCAACAATACGACATTCCTACTTCTTCTGAACAAGATGATGATCTTCTCTTTGAGCGTCAAACTGACTTGCTCAATCAAACACAACAATTGCATAAGGAACTTAGAGGTGGATTCAAATCATTTAGCAAGGCATTACGAGGAGTCTTCGGGAAGAAAAATAAATGAAGACGTTGAATGATGATTATTTTGGTAGAATAATTTGTTTAGGACTTTATGTGAACTTATGTTTATGTTTAATTACTTATGTGAGGACAACCTGACTTGGTCGGAAGTATGTGATCTTATTTGGCTTACTTAGAACCTCTAATTACTATGTGCTATTAATATGTTCTTAATGTTTATCTTTATCTCTTATATTTTTTTTGGTAATTGCATGCATACATGATATACTTGGTTTCATGCATATAGATGTTCACATAGGACTTGCTGCAAATTGACCATCAACACACAACCTTTCCTACAAAATTTTTACAAAAATCAAATTTTGGGTCATCTAAAAAACATCAGATGGGCGGCCCCCTTAATTCATAAGGGCGGTCCCCTTAAAGATAAGGGGGCCGACACCATAATTAAGGGGATCGGCCACCCAGATCATGAGTTTTACTGTTTACCCAGAAAGCTCGAACATACTTTGGAAATCCCTAAACTAATTTAAATTCATTCCATTTCCAAACTATTCTCTTCTAATAAATTCCCTCCAAATATTTATCATCACTTCATCATCTTTTTCATCCATTATCAACCACTATAAACCTCTATGGCATCCACTAGAGCTTCCATTTCCAAAGCTTCCAAAAGACCAAAAATCAACGTCATTCCACCAAAACAATTGCTTGTGGATTTAACTCAAGATGACACTAAAACCCCATCACCAAAACATCAACTCTCATCACCTAGTGCTCCTAATGCACCCTCAAAAACACCATCAACTAAAGATGCGTATTCCTCCTCCATTGACTACATACCCAAATCACCAACTTCCTCCACATCACCATCAACCAATGGTTACTTGAACTCACCAACATCTCCTCCTCTAAGAGTTTCCCAACCACCTCCAATTCAAGAAAGTGGATCAATAGACATCACTCTCACCCTTTCACCAATTACTTCACTTGATGTTTAATTTTAATACTCCATCATCCTCTCTACCTCTCTTTGGTCATCTCATTCCTTGGAACCTTCTAGAAGCATGGAGATTCATGCTTGCGTTGTATTCACAACCGTACTCTTATCTTTGGATTGAGAGATGAACTCCAATACATGTTTTCTTATATAGAACACATGCTTTCACAACCTCCCATTCTAAACAGTCAACCACCACCACTTTCTCCAAACTAAACATACACCATGTTTAGCCATTTTCAAATAATTTTCAACCAAACCCTTCGCAAGCAAGTCCTATGGTTGTCTTGTTCTTCTAACTTGTTCTTGTAGCAAAATCATCATAACTCGATTCCTTGGTGTCCTCAAACGAGGGGGGGCATTTATTTCGTCGATTCTACGCGTAATCATCGACGAAGCCTTTTTGATTTTACAAAAGGGGGAGAAATGGAAATAAAACTTACTAAATACTTATTTAAAAATAATTTTACATATAATGAGTTTAGATTTTGTAATCATCAAAAAAGGGGAGATTGTTGCTAGAAATAATGCCCAAAAACATTATTAATATTTTTTGACCTCTCTACGTTTTTATAATCACAAAATGTAAAAACGATTAATGAAAAATTATTCGTAAACAAGTATTTAGTAGTAAATTTTTATTTTGAAAATTTAATCACTTAAAGGTATGAATAAATAAATGCTTAATGCATTTTATAATCAAAGAAATTTTTATTTAACATCACATTTTTAATAAAAATGTCACAAACGTTTTTATAACTTCTACAAAATATTTTTAGATTTAAAAGAAATATTTTATTCAAATAAATATTTTGAATTCAAATTTTCTACCTAAAAACGGCTAAAAATATTTCAAAAAACACCTCTCCTGGAAAAGATTAAAAGGGAGCGTCCTGGCCTGGCCGGGCCCCTTAAATACACGGGAGGTCCCCTTAATTATAAAGGGGCTGACACCCTAGTTAAGGGGATCGGCCAGACAAAGATTCCCCTTAGTTTGCCTATAAATACTGGACTATTTCCCACTATTTTTCTCACCTTTTGCACTCATTTTTTTTGTCTAAAATCAGTCCACACATTTCCTACAATCCTTTGATAATTTAATCTTAAGCTTTTGTTTCCAAGTTATCCAAGCTTAATTCTTCAAGTGCAAGAGAGAATACTTCTTATCATCAAGTCAAAAAGTGTTATGGTTTAGTTGATGTTGTTATGAAGTTGTGTTATATTTTGTAAATCATTTGTGTATATTATGAAGGTGTGTATTGTAGTTGTGTATAATAGTTAGATTGTGGTGATCAAAATTGTCAAATAGTTTGCCTATAAATACTGGGACTATTCTCTTTTTTTTTCTTACACTGATTTTCTCACCTTTTGCACACACTTTCTTTCTGTTCTAAATCAGTTTATACTCTCCTACAATCCTTTGATCATTTGTTTACACTCTCACCACTATTATTTTATATAAAGCTTTATTTCCAAGTGTATCCAAGCTTAATTCTCAAGTGAAAAGGCAAAAGAAGGAGGAAGAGAGCACCCCAACATAAGAGGAATAGAAAATACAGAATGTGAAGTTCCCTAAGAAAGAACACATACAATCCCATTGACATTAAGAACTAAAGAAAAGAATACAGAGTAAGGAATACTAGATAAAGAATAAAAAAAAATAAGAAGGAGCACCAAAGAAAATGATTTAGAAAAAAACCTATCACCAAGATATTCTTTATCATCAAGTCAAGAAGTGTTATGTTTAATTAGTGTTGTTGTGAAGTTGTGTTTGATCTTGTAACCATTTGTGTATATTATGAAGGTGTGTATTGTAGTTATGTATAATAGTTAGATTGTGGTGGATTCAATTGTAAGTATAGTTAGATCGGGGTGATCCTTGCAAGTAGTGTTAGATTGGTGTGATTGTAGTAGTGTCTAGGCATAGTGAAGTTGTGAAGCGTAGTAAAGTTGTGAAGCAAAGTGAAGTAGTGAAGTGAAGAGAATTCATGAAGTGAATCAAAGTTGTGAGTTTTTGTAAAGTGGTGTGATTAGTATACAAAAGTTGTGATAGATTGGTTCTAGCTAGGATTAGAACTCGACATTTCGCTTAGTTTTAGAAATTGATGTTAGCAAAGTTGTGTACGGTTTTCTTGCCTAAAGGGAGTTTGTGACATAGTGAAAGAGATCGCAAGTTTGGTGGCCTCGATGAGTAGAGTAGGGCGAAGAGTTGCTTCTTTACTAAACCACTATTAAATCCTTGTGTTATGGTTTGTGTTTCTACTCTTCATCTATTCGTCTTTCCTATTTACTTACTTATTGTATATCGCTATTGTGCACATATTGAGATCACAAAAGTCGGAATTCTAAATTTTTATTAAACGGGCATAGCATTAATTTTAATAAATAAAAAAAAAAATAAAAGCCAATAGGTAAACTATTCAACCCACCTTCTTAGTTTCCACATAGTATTTATTAATGATTAATTTAATCTTGCCTTAATTTGTTGATGTTTGATATTTATTATGTTTAATTTTTGTTCTTGGCATTCAATTCGTTTAATGATTCTAATTTGATATTTAATGATGTTATTGTCTTAGTTTCAATTTTATTGGATTTTGTGTAGTATGCTAACGGGCCCTCGAATCCCTCACTAGGTATTACAATAAGGTTGAGTGTATACTAGTTAGTAAGTGATCGTCTGAATCCTAGCGTGCATGATTGACTATACGATGACCAATCCTTAGGAGTTGTATATCCTATGCCCATTAGGCGAACCTTAGTATAAAGACCTAATTAGGAGTGCGAGCCATGCTAGTAGGTAGCAATTTATTAGGATGAGGTGTTTTTCCAAAGACCCTTACACCCCTTTACGATAAGAACTTGAGGTGTAAGCTTTTACTATGACTTGTCTAGTTGTAGTATTAGGCGCAAAACACGTAAGAATTAATGGGAAATGATAAAGCATATCTCATAGATTAGTATGAAGTCTTAATGGCTGTGAACTGAGAATAGGTAAATTTCCTTTGCGGGTTCATTCCACTCAGGAATCATAGGTTAGGCGATGATGCGTTTTTGAGCCTAACGACTTTAGATGCCTCCTTTAAGATTGTGATTAGACATTGCAATCAAGATCATAATAATTGAGAATAGGATTATTAGCTAAGTAAATGCGTTGATCTCTCTTAGTTGTTTACCACACTACCATTCCCTATTAGATAATTTAGGTTCTTGTTAATACAATTATTCGCGCAAAAACAATATTTATATTTAATGATCTTCATGTTTTGATAATAACAAGTATAATGTCTAATACTAGTAAAAGTTGTACATAAACAAGTTTTTAGTCAAAAATTTATTTGTCGGCGACATAATCACTTAAGGTATGAATTTGGCATTTTATTAAAACTTAGTTAATGATCAAAGAAAAAATTTTCTCATTTGCATAAACCTTTCCTAATCAAATGATTTAAGTTAACACATGATTAATTATACGCTAGTTATATTAATCATGTAAGACAAAATAAGATTAACCATAAATGGAAACAATCTTTCTAAATCTAGAAAATCTTTCCTTATTGGTGATAAGAAATATTTTGTTCTAGAAGAATCTAATAAGCAAGTTTTATTAAGTACAAAACAATATTTTGTATAGATTTAGTGTTAATCACAAAATGACAAATGTTGTCCCAGCTCCACCAACAGATCCACCGAATACACGGACGGATCCAACATGTGGTGGATCCGTGAGTGGCACAAACCAGCTGTTTGGGACAGATTTGAATTTCAAATTGTTGCCTATAAATAGCAACCTTAATTCTTCATTTTAGACAACTCTTGACAAATATTTTTACACACATCTTTTATCTTTTATATTCTTTGATCATTATACTTGTTACATAATCCATTACAAGTGATCAAGTCATTCCACTTTTTAGTGAATAACACTTACGAAGACGTCAAGCTTCAAGTGTTAATAGTTTGGTTGTGTCATCACGATTGTGATAATCATTCATCTTGTATATCTTGTGTTGTGTGTTGTGTATATCATATGTGTATCGTAGGTTAGTATTTAGGCCATAAATACTTAGTGTGTTAGATTGGTTCTATCTCGAAGTAGAACTTGGTATTTATCTTAGTACCAGAAAAAGTGTAAGCGACGTGTACGGTTTTTTCCGCCTAAAGGGAGCTTGTTGACATAGTGAAGATAACTCTCAAGTTCGGTACTTGGGGAGTGGAGTAGGGCGAAGAGGAGCTTCGTAGCCGAACCACTATAAATCATTGTGTCATCGGTTTGATCTTTCTTATATTTACTTGTTCATACTTCGTAGATTACTTATTTACTTATTGCATCGCTATCATATATACTTGTGTATATCTCTTGAGTTCACATAAGTCGACAATCTAAGTTTTATTTTAAAACGGTAAAAACTATTCAACCCCCCTTCTAGTTTCCACAATTGATGTCAGAAGCCAAGGTCACCCAAGATCTTTAACGTATATTGTACATTAAAGCTTGAATCGATTTATGGATTGGGATAAATATCTAGAAGGGCAATCTATGCAAAGACACCACTTTTTGTAAAGTGATCATTTGATATATTGGTAAAATGATTTGAAAACTTATGTGAAGCAAAAGATTTAGATCTTTGAGCATATTATCTTCGCTTGGTGATTTTCCACGCTTTCCAGAAATAAAGAAACCCAAAATTTAGAGGTTGTTCCTCTTTAGAAAGAACAATCCGACGATCTTAAAGAAATTTGCTAAAAATAATGAGCTAAAATGGTTTTTTATTTTGATTTTACCTAAAAAAGGAATACAAAAGAATTTGTATGTTTTAAAATGGCTAAAATATTTGGAAATTATTGTTAATCACACATCAAGGTAATATTCAAGTAAAGGATAATAAAATTGATCTTCTTGTTCAACAATATGAACAACTTACTATCCTTGAAGAAGAATCTATTGATAGCGGTTTTGCTAGATTTAACACTATTATTACTAGTCTTAAAGCTATTGATGAAGGTTTCTCTAGCAAGAAACTTTGTGTTAAAAAGTTTTTTTAGGGGCACTTTTTTTTTTTTTTTCCCCCACCACCACCCTTTTTTTTTTCACAAAAACTTAATAAAACAATAAAAATCAAATATAAAAAAAACCACCTAGATGGAGAGCAAAGGTCACGGCGATTGAAGAATCGAAAGATTTTTCATCACTAGCTCTAGACGAGCTTATCGGCAATCTAAAAGTACATGAAGTAGTCATGGAAAATGTGATAACTGGTAATTTTCCCAGTGTTAAGTATTATAAAATATTGTAATTTGGTATTTTGAAGTCTTTCGATCTTGTCTGTTTTCCTGATGAAAGCTGAAAAGTTGACTTCTGTTGACTATTTTTGCGTAAAATGGTTTCGGTTTAACCGGGAGTTTGATGGAGCTTTGAGTTCGTAAGTGAATCTCTTTTGATTCGTTTTTCCTTTTTGGAGTGGTTTTGAAGTTTTCAGTGCTTTCCGAGAAGTTTTCCCGCGTTTAGCGAAAAATCGTCACGCAGCGCGTACCGGCACGACAATTTATTCTAGTGTGGATATTAAATGAATTTGGGAATGTGTTAATGAGTTTATTTATTTAGTAGATTCATAATGATAAAATAATGTTGGTTTAAAACGTAAATCGTGAGTGTGAGATTTGAAAGTTATCAGAAAAACGGTTGTTTTTGTGAAATTCGGTAAAGGACTGTAACGGTCGTAAAAAGTGTAATTTTGGTTGAATATAAGTTTTCAAACCCCATTTTGTGGTTTGAAGTGTTTTTAAATGGATGAGCAAGGTTTGGTTAAGTTTTGTCAAATTTTGATGTGTTCGGTCAAGAGTGGGCCGGCAACGGCTCAAAATGGATTTTTGTAGCAATTTAATGTGATAGGTGTTGTGTGAATAAACTAGATTTATGGAAAAATGATTTTAAATGAAATGAAAATAATAACTAAGTCTGGTTGACGTTTAAATAGATGAAAATTAAGTTTTTAAGTGATCCCGATGCAAAAAAGAAAAACCCGTGGCATTTCTAGGTGCTTGGACTCCAGTGTGGGGTTTGAGAGGGGACATGAGAGCTAAAAATTTTGCTAAAGTGTTCCCTAGTACCCCACCCCCAAAATACTCCACCATCTATTTACTCATTCTCATTCATGCATCTCATTTTGGAAAATTAAAATAAAATCTCTCTCTCTCTCTCAGACCGGACGAACCACTAGTAAGAAAGAACCAAGATTTGAAGATTTTCTTCATGAACACGGGTTAAAAAATAGATAGTGGGTTGATTGTTATGTTGACGCGTTTATATTAAAGGTGTATGGTTCATTCTTTTCGCGACCAAACCGAACCAGGTCCATCCAAACTTGTAAGTTTTCTAAACTTTGTTAAAAGTTGTACTTTTATGGCTATTATGGTGTTAAAACACTAGTTGTACAAGTTGATCGTCGTAAAAATCAAATCTTGGAAACAAAAATGTGAATAAAGGGGGTGTTTGTGCGTCGGCTTATAAAAAAAGGAAAGGATTTTAAGTTTGAATAAAATAGTTGTTGTGGTAATTTTACATTTTATAAAAGTGCTTAATTAGGGCTTATTTTGAAGTTTCGTTTATTCAATAAGCTAGGTTATAGATTATTTGGGTTTATTTGTTTTCGGTTTGGGCTTGGCCCAATAATGGTCCGTTTGGTTTCTTTGGTCCGACGCCAAGGTGGGATCGACCCACTTAGTTTTGGTTAATGGATTTGGTTATTGGTTTTGGTTAATGGATTTGGTTATTGGTTTTAGTTAATGGATTTGGTTATTAGGTTTGGTTAATGGATTTCGTTATTGGATATTGGTTATTTGATTTGCTTATTGGACTTGGCTTATTTTGAGCTTTTATTTTTGGCTTATATAAAAAGCTTATAGCTTATTTGGTTTTTGCCTTATATGATAAGCTTATAGCTTATTTGGTTTTCGGCTTATATAAAAAGCGTATGGCTTATTTCGTTTTCGGCTTATATATATATATATATAATTATGAGCTTATAGCTTATTGTTTCGGCTTAATGAGCCACGGGGGTTTTGCTTATTTAATAAGCTAAGGAATAGCTTATTGGACTTATGAGATTTTTGGTATAAAGGGCTTCGGAGTGGGCTCGGCCCAACCGACCCATTTGGTTTTGGTTCGACCCAATAAGGGTGCGTTTGGCTTTGTTCGGCCCAAATAAGGGTGCGTTTGGTTTGTTTAGTCTGACACCGAGGTGGGCTCGGCCCACATAAACTTGGTTATTGGACTTGGTCCTTGGTTAAGCTTATGGCTTATTGGGTTTTTGGTTTATTAGTTAAAGCTTATAGCTTATTTGGTTTTGGATTCGGCTTATTTTGAGCCTATTGATTTTCGGCTTGTTTCATAAGCTCATGGCTTATTGGGTTTTTCGGCTTATATAAAAAGCTTATGGCTTAATTAGTTTTGACTTATTTATATTATGAGCTTATAGCTTATTATTTCGGCTTAATAGGCCACGGAAATTGTGGTTTCGGATTATGTTTGGTTCGGCATAATGGGCTTAAGGCCCATTGGGTTTGATTTGTATTTTGGGATTTATAAAAAGATGTGTGAAATGAGTTTCGTTATCGGGCTAAGGATTTAAGGCCATAATGGGTCATATGACCCAATAACAAGTAAATGAGTTTGTGGACTTTATAAATGGACTAAAGGACTTGTGTTGGATTAACAGGGATTTTGTTGGACTTGTCGAATGTAAAGGGATTATTTTTCTACGGTTTAACGAAACGTGTTGACGGAAAAAGTCGGGTTTGTAAAAAAGTGTTTTGGTTTAAGGTTTAATACCTTGGAAAAACTCATAAAGACGTACGGGTCATGCCGGATTTTCAAAAGAATTTTATACTTAGAAACTCTGCTAAAAAGGGATAAAATTTTAAGATTTTAATTTAAGATTTTAATAACTAGTTATTTTACTTGAAAATTTAATACAAGACGAAAGATATAATTTCTCGAAACCTTTTCTTTTAATTACTATTTATAATCATTGTGTCAATTTTATTTGAGGAAGTAAATGATAAGTTTTATGGGATATTAAGTGTCGAAACGAAAACCATTGGACGTATTTGATGATGAGACGTTGTACCCCGTTAGCCTGATAATAAGACAAAAATAGTAATAAAATATTATTATTTTCTTTGAAGAATTTAGTATTTATATATATATTTAAAAATATAAATATATATATATATATATATATATATATCGTATTGATTACGAAAATGTGGATTATTTATCTTCAGCTTTTGAGCTCTTGCTCATTTCTTTTCGTTAGTTTTTCGCAGAGTATTTTGGTCGATTGTGTTGTTCAACGGATTGAGGTGTTTGAGCTGTATTGTAGTGATGTCGTACTTTGCCCAAGTGTTTTTGAGTCGTTTTCACGTAATTACCACACAACCATAATATGAAGTAAAAGTTTTGATAATGAGATAAAGTCTTAGTAATGAGACGATGGTTTTTGTGATGAGTTAACGGTATGAGATAACGAGTTTGGAATGATATGAATTTAAAATGGGATTTTGGGATGAAAATGAGGATTTTGCGTGAGTTAAGATGAACACGCGTACAATAAGATAATTTTGTACGAGTATTGATATAGTGAGTATATATTAGGTCGTTGTCGGGTACATTGTGCGCTTGCGTAGAGATTGATTGTGTTCTGCCTTATTTGAGATTGTGCGGTTGCTTTTGATTGCTGATTGAGGTGAGTTCTCGTAGCCCTATTTTTTACTGGTTTTTCCGTTGGGCGAAAATGATACTCAAATGTGTTTTGAAATGTTTTGAATTGATCTGTGCGAAATGTGGTTATATTTTTTAGGATAAGTTACGTGCTTATGACTGCTATGTGAATATTATGTGCTGAATGATTGTTTGGGTCAGAGGGGTACGTCTATCCCAGTATTTGCATGATTGTTTGGATCGGATGGGTATGCCTACCTAGTATTTGTGTGGTTTTTGGATCGGATGGGTATGCCTACCCAGTATTTGTGTGGTTTTTGGAGCGGATGGGTACGCCTACCTAGGTTTGTGTGTGGTCTTGCCCTAATTTTAGTGCTCTAGTTGGTAGGCCCTTTAGGTGCGTAAGTGACATATGGTTATTGATTAGAGGTGATGCTAAGGTTGTTTGCATATATTTATTGCCATATAGCACTATTGTCCACTGTTGAAATATTGGCACAACTTTTGGGTTTAAGGTCAAACCTACGAGCTCACCAACATT
>BQNB010060065.1:3340-30876 GCA_026074375.1 Tanacetum coccineum | reverse complement strand
AAGGCATATCACATATAAGCAATTAAAACAGACTAATAATGGATTGAAAATTGAGGAACAACTCTTAAAATGAAAACAGTAATTACATAATGCCTCGAGTTCTCAAAAGAGTCTTCCCCAATTAGAGAACCATAAGACTCTCACTAGGTTTTCTGCTAAAGTGTAATACATGTATACTAAACTAATTGGCTCGTGATGCCACTGTTGGAATTTAACAATCAAGTTAACCATTAACTCATACGAGTGCGCAGCGGATAGATCTAGTCTAGTACAATAATTAACATACATATAAAACACATTTAAAGGACATGTAAAATAAATAGGAACATACCCTCGTCGTCACCAGCAAATCAAAGAAACCAAGAATGAGAAAACCAGTGACTAAGTTGTCACCTCTACCAGTGCTCACACAAACACGTAAACAAGCACGCCCGGATGCTAGTCCAAACCTCACGTATACCAATACAACTATTGTATCTAAAACCTACTGAAAATCGATCACCAAAACCCTCACAAGATTGTGAACCGAAATACAGAAAATAGGTACTAGGGTTTAGCCTAATTCGGTTGTAACCGAATAAGGCAGAACAACCGAATAAGCTTAAAATCAAACCCTAAATCGAATCCGTCACTTCCCACTCCTTGGGAACTGGTAAACCAATGTAACAAACCCCCTGAATCAGTCTTGGATCAAACCACAAATCAAAGACCTTAAAAATAGATCAACCGAAATCAAACAAGGAGTTTGTTGTTGAACCGAAAATCAAATAAGCTCAAAATAAGCTTAATTTATTTCGGCTGATAAAAGATAAGAAGATAGGCAGCAAGTGTGTGTGTTGTGATGTATATTATTCGGCTGAAATAAGCTAGGTATGAGGGTCTATATATAGTCCTCAAAACCTAATTGTGATAACACTAGAAAACCTCAAGTTTATCATTATCACAACACTCCCTAGCTTATCACAACACTTACTCTCATCTTATCTCTAAGAATAATGTACCTAGACACTTTACAAATCATTCTAGAACTCTCCCTTTGGCCGGCTCCATAAGGACACCTCCAAAGTCTTGTCTAGTCGATCTTTGGTCCAAATGGTTTACATAGAAACGTTTTCGTGAAGTAACAAACGTGCTCTAAATGTTTTTTCGTGTGTGCCCCCAATAGGCTCACACACCTCTAGTCGTATATGTCTAATCCAACTATCACATTCCAACAGCTCCCACTTGAGAGTTGGAGTAGCAGACAGCCCATATACTAACGACGGAAACGTCTAGCAACACTCACATTCGTTTTTATAACTAGAAGTGTCTGAGATCAAGTTTCATAAACATTCTCAGTAGCATGGTTATTTTATCTCTTGCTATAATCATCCCTTTGTTCAAATACCATTAAACCATGGATATGGATCCTAACTCATTCCATATAGTTTAACCATTTAGATTCTCGTTATAGAATTCAATACAGATATACCAAATGTAATCAAGAATCAACTTGCATTACCCTTTGGGTTCGGCCAAACAATTATCTGATTAATTCTGGAGAGGCGCCAAGGTATTATTCTGCACATATCAAGTGGAGGAACAAATTCTTTGTTGAATACAAGTGTTGTGAATGCTGCTTCACATCACTTCCAATAATAGTCTTTATAACTACCTTTTTCAGGACAGCGTTTGACATAGAATTAAAAAGTGATATCCACACATACCATAACTTGTTTGTATTCTCAAGTCTAAGGATGACTTAACTAACCATTTTCAAATTTTACTTATGACAACGGATCCATAAAGTAAACATTCGAAGGTTGGGGTGTCCAATACGCATCCCTTGTGAGTAACATATGAGTTTGGTGGGAACCTTCCATATATTCAAAGAATATAACCAACACTCACATTTGCCTTATGTAACAATACTCCCATATTGTTAACCGACAATGGACTTATTTAGAATGATAAATCATTCAAGGATTAAATATGCAAATATAGGACAAACAATTGTTATATGAATGATAACAAATACCTCGTATCTTTATTCATCAGAAAATAAAATTGTCTTTACAATCCCAATTATCCAAATGACTAATAAACACAGATTTACCTGAATCTAGTGGACGCATTCCACCATCATTTTTTTTCTTCCCTAGTAAGTCGAATGCTTAGAAAAGCCAACGCTTTTGTAAATGGATCAGCTAAGTTGTCATCTGTGTGAACTTTTTCTAACTTTATGTCACCAAATTCAATAACTTCGCGAAGGTAGTGAACTTTGGCACGGAAATGTCTAGCACCTTTAGTGATTCCAGACTCATTAGCTATAGCAATTGCTCCAGTATTATCACAATACATATTAATATAATAATTAGTACTGATAGATCACTTGGAAAAACATTTTGCAACTTAGCTAAAGGTCATGATTTCAAACCTTCCCAATGCCTATATTTTTAACAAAATTCCGAAATTTAATGTAAAAAGGTGTTCATGTCATCGTTGAGGTGGCATTGAGTCACTATTTCATATTAATCCAGTGCACGCACGAAAAATCTCTAGCGGTTTTGCTGAGAGGAAGAATAGAGTTTTGCAAAATATGATTAATGCTATGTTAGTCAATGCAAACTTGCCAAAGAATTTGTGGGGTGACGCCTTTCTTAGAGCATGTCATGTAAGTAATAAAATAATCGCAAAGAAAATAAAAGTATCTTCTTATGAAATCTGGAAGGGTAGCAAGCCTAATATTAGTTATTTTAGAGTATGGGGTTGTTTAGCCTATTATAAGGTTCCCTTACCCAACACATCTAAATTAGGACCTATATGTTTAAAAAGTGTATTTGTGGGATATACAAAAGATTCTAACTCTTATCGTTGTTTAGATTTAGATTCAAATGTAATTGTTGAATCAAGGGATGTAGATTTCTTTGAGAATAAATTTTGTCATGATTCAACAAGCAGAAATGAAATTGTGACTCAAATCCCACAAGATATTTCTAGTCCGGATTTAAACTCTTTTTAATAAGAGGAATATGAAAGAATCTTCTAGTGCACCTAGAAAAAGTGAAAGGGCTAAAAAGGAAAGAAACTTGGATCCTGATTTTATTGATTCTCAAGCTATTATCTTCCTTGTTGAAGGTGATAATGAGATTAATGTTATTAATAATATACCAGTGACACTACCTAAGGGAAAAAGAGTATGAGGGTAATAATCTCTATTGCAAGCTGGATAATGATTTAATGATTTGTTTTCTTTTTTGTTATTCAGTTGTATTATGTAGAACCATTTGTGCGCCTTAAAACGCCAAGATATAATTTGTTATATGACAATTGATGTAAAATTTGTTTGCATGTTTGTCACTAGTAAAATTGTGTCACACCCATTTTAAAACGTTGAATCCACCACCGACACTACCTAAGGGAAAAAGAGTATGAGGGTAATAATCTTTGTCGCAAGCTTGATAATGGTGTTTTTTTCTTCGGATTAGACTTTAAAAAGCTTGATGCATATGATAAAAATATTTTTTCTCTTTCAAAGACTTGATGATCCTCTTTGAGGAATTGATAACTCTTAATTTATACAAATTCATTTTGAGTAACCGTTGTTTTTATACGCGTTTAAGCATCACTTTGTATAAACTTTGGGAACTTAAAGCATGAATTATCTGACTATAGGTCTCTTGGAAACTTTAAGGATGAAAAGAAATAATGTTAATTGGAGCAAAAGAGTGCATAAGAATGAAGTGGAAAGAAGCCGAGCAAACGAATTGACGTTGACAGGACTTATGTTGAAGTAGATGTCTTAAATGAGAATTGCTACATTCACATAAGTTTTACAAAGACAAATCTGCACAATGATGTGTCATAAATCTACAAGGGATCACTTTGTAGTATCTCTCATCCTTATTATTCTTTACATATATATGCATCCACAAATCAACTCACATATCAATTTGTGGATTTTTTTTTAAAACTTATGTGGATGTAACATTCCTCGTATTAAATAGCTTAGCTTGGGGAGTTAGATGTTTTGCCTATTATCCTCATTTAAATAATGACGTTTGAAAACATATATAGATTTTACCGTAGATGGGAAACTCGCTAGTATTAATTTTTTTTATTGATTGAAATCAAGACGAAATCGATTGATAACGAGCTACTTTATGTATCGGTAAATTCAAAGGTGACCAAAAACCAAAAATTAAATCAAAACCGAACTGATATAGTAAAGGAAAACTGAAAAAAAACGAAACCAAATGGTTTCATATTTTCAGAAACCAAAATTTTCAGTTTGAAGTTTGGTTTAACCAATAGCAGCCCTACATACAATCTACTAGGGATCAGAAAAACCGAAAAGACCGAATAAACCGAAAACCGAACTAATAACCGAACTAATAACCGAACCAAATTTGTCAAAACCGAACCGAACAACTAATTCGGTTCTCGGGTTGTTGGATATATGGGTTTGACAATCTTAAGCGAAAACCGAATTCATATACTTTTTTATATATATAAATATCAATGAAATTTTATCCTAATATAAAAAAACACTTTTTCTGTTTGAAATAATTTTTTTTTGCTAAATATCAAAGTAATTTTTAATTTTTCTTAAATAAATAGTGAAATTCGGGTTATTCGGGTCAACCTGAAAACCGAACCGAATTTAAATTCGGTTTTCGGTTCGGTTCGATTGAATTCTAGTTCGGTTCGGTTTTCGGGTTGACGTAAAAAAAATTAACCGAACAACCCGATAACCGAACCGATCAACACCTCTACAGTCTATATATATTTAGGCCCACTTGTTTCATGAACCATTAAAGTATAAAGCCCAATATCTTATAGAAAAACAATAAACCGACTTACAGAAACACTATATATACACCACATTAGGTTTACAATTCTTTCATTCTTTTCCTCATTATTCTCTCGCATTCTTTGTTTTTATCATAATCAAGATTTTCTGGTTCGAAGATGGATGCTCTTTTTGACGATCCAACATTCATGGCGTTAAGTCCTATTCAGATGATTGAGTACTTACTGCGCTTTAACATGTCCCAACCTGATCCGATTCCCGAATTAACCAGTGTACTCTCCGATTTCCACCGTATGTATGAGGACAATGTTCCCACCTCAATTATTGAACTAGTGATGGTCAGTTATCAGAATTATATTCAACAAGTAAAAGAACAAGTAGAAAAGATTGAAAAGCATCTACAAGTGAGCGTAAGAGAGGATACGATGGATGGCCAGTGTAGTATTTGTATGAAGGAGTATGGAAAAAACGAGAGCATAGGGACATTGGATTGTCGACATGAGTTTCATCAAGTTTGTGTTAAAAATTTCTTGTTACGTAAGAATGAGTGTCCCTTATGTGGGGCTACTGGATTGAAGATCTAGATCACACTCGATATATATATTTTTTATTTTTATAGTAATTGTTATTTTTCTTTTTTTGGGTGTTTTCTTGATTTTGGTAAATTAATAAATTATGTTCTTATTATGTTTTCTTATTTTTCTTACTATTGAAGAACAAATCATACAAAACTGAAAAGCTGTAACATATATGTAATCTCCCTTCAGTAATATGAAAAACTGTAAAACTGAAAAATCAATCATAGACGTTAATGTTGCTGAATTTTGAGAGTGCTCAAATTAAATAGCAAAAACATAAACTATAAACCAGTTGCTGAATTTTGAGAGTGCTCAAATTAAATAGGATCCACTTCTTCATAAGCATCTACATAAACAAAAACGATAATTCTAATCAAGAGGATGTGTAATAAGTGGGTAGGCGGGTTCGTGTTGACGGGTTCATATATCTTAATAAGCCTAAACCGATCTGTTTATCTAATCGGGTCTACTCTTTTATTACTTGAATCAGAATTTAAAAGTAAAAACTAAATATTTAAAGGTGAATGTTATCATAGTCCACCGTGAAATAATTCAAAAGTTGATATCATAAGACATACCACACAATATTTAGGTTATTTGATTAATTTACAAAATACATAACTTTAAATATTGAAATTTATTAATATATTGTTAAACGGGTTGGTTGGTTGGTTAGTTGGAATCGGGTTGAGAAATTCAACCCACCCTAACCTGCTTATTAAACGAGTAGTCGTTCGACTCATTTACAACCCATACTTGATTACCCATAACTGTAACATGTTTAATTTATTTTCATGTCGGTTTTGAATCGTGTTTGTGTCGTCGGACGGACGGTGTGTTTGGTGAGGTCGTTTACGTCTAGCAACACCATGTTGACAGTAGTTTTATAATGTTGCTCATATATGCATGACTGTTACTTAATGATGGCAAACATTTTTAATTATCATGCATGTAAGAATGAAATGGCAAATATACCCGAAAAACAGTATGTAGATGTGGATCCACACTAAACGACGTCATTTTTGATTAATTTTTTTAAAATGACACCATTCGCACGATAAATATATAAAAGGGTAATAAAGTGTATTCGCACGATGCTTGTAAAGAATCATATAAGCTTTGGCTTTTAAAATAAGCTAGTTATATAAGCTTCGTTTGGTCACACATGCTTATGAAAGTTATAAGCCTCCATGAGACTAAGCCAATTGAATCGGGTTTATGAGAGCTTATAGTTAGTAAAATAACTTAAATAAATTTCAAAATATAGTGGATTATCACACAAAAGTTAGAAATATATTTGAATTTAGTTTGGCTAATTTTTATGTGATTGTACATGAATAAACTTCAGCTTCAATTAATTCGTCAAACATTTTTATATAAATATGAGTTTCAGCTTATAGCTTATAATATAAGCCTCAGCCTTGTTCTCAGCCCCAACTGCAGCTCATATATGTGTACAAAAGTTAAAATTCCAAGCATTAAATTAAAAGAATATTGATAAAATAACTAAAAAAAGATATAAAAATATAACTAAAATGTTATTAACAGTATTATAAACCCTAAAGAATATGAGGGAGGTAATTAATTAAAGTTATTTTTTTAGTTTGTAATAATAATTTTAAACAAGGGTAATATAGTAAACTTGATCAAACTTTCCTATCTATTTTTAGTAGTTGACAAATAAATTGGGACATCCCAAAAAAGAAACGTGAACAATAAAAATGGGACGGAGGGAGTATAAGGATTGATGCACATTGTACAATCTTTAATGCAAACAACAAAGTGTTGAATTCAATAATACAAACATTCATGCAATATGTATAATTAACCAATTCAGAACACATACTTATTGACTAGTCAACACATTTAATGTTATTTTTAAAACACCTATTACTAATTAATGTAATTTTTAAAACAACCCAAAAATGAAAAGTACATGTTATTATACATATTGTACAAACTAATAAAACACACAAAGTTTTATACAATTTACATGCTAATACATAGTGTTTTGAAAGCCGAATGGCCAACGGGTTCAACCAAGAACTTGAGTGGTCACCGGTTCGGCTAGCAAATAAAAGCCGTCTGAAAACGAACCGGAGAGAACCGGTTAGAACCTATAAAAATGGGTGAACCGGGCTTGATCGGGGTTATGAAATGGCTTATAAGTCATAAGTCTCTATAAGCACAAGCCCTATAAAATTCTAAAATTCTATTAATGTTCTCTTTGCATTGTTAGCCATACTCTCGTATGAAAGCTCGTGGCGTTACGTCTAAATGTGCTGTTAAAGTCCTAAATTGGAAGCGTTTGGTGTGGTGACAATAGACGGCTGATGCTTGCTAAGAAGTCGTTGACACTCCATCGATCGAGCATCTCCAGTAGCCGAAATAAAAGTCTGCTGGAATATGTTTACCGTTTAATCTCGTGGTTTGTGAATTGAACGACTTAATGAGAAAAAGAAATGTACTAGTAACAAATCTTGAAAATGGAATGATATATCATGACAAAAGTGCACATACAAATTAGCCACTTTTAACTATGCATTAGCCATGAAGGAATTAAGCACTGCTAACTTTAAAGCATATTTTCAAAAGAGGGGAAATCATCCCTGCTATTGGCTGTAGCCTGTAGGGATGTTACAGGGTGCAAATGTATGTTGTAAAATTATTTTTGTTTTGCTGCAGATATGTTGCCTAGTGTTTCCAGCAGCGAGCTTTGCCCATATTTAAATCTGTTGGGATAAGTTTAAATTATATATATACTTTATTAAATAATATTTTTCAGTATAAGACAAAAAAAGTCGCCCAAAGTATATTTTATATGTCGCTCAAAAACATTTTTGAAAAATGTGCTCAAAAGCTACTTACAAAAAAAGTACAGTTTTTTTTAAGCGACCGGTTTATTTTGAGAAGTCAAGTTTTTTTAGTCGAAAAAAATTACACTTTTACTATTTCTAGTTATTTATATGTTTAGTATATTTAAAAACACAATTGATTGGAGTGAGATGTTGGGGAAATGATAAAGTCTCCTTCTACCCAAAAGCTTAGCTCATGAGTTCGGGTCTTACTAAAACTATTTTCCTCACCTTCTTCCTCTTTTTTAAAAACAAACAAAAAAATAGTAATGTTTAACGTTAGAGAAGTGCAAAATGACTTCATTTGAGTCGGGCCCTAGTCACAAGTAGCCTCGTCTATGATATTTCAAGTAAGTTTGTATCAACTAAAACTACATCTATTGTTATGGAAAAATAAATAACGGAGTTAAAACCGCAACTATGAGATACAATTGTGTGAGAATCTCTTCAACCAAATAGTTATATGTTCAAGTCATTTTTAGAACATGTGAGATAGATTTTTTATGTAAATATTAAAAAATAGTTAAAGTTGTCGTTTTAAAAAAAAGACTCTGTTAAACTTTGAAGCGAAAGTTGAATGATATATAAAATAACAAATTAAAAATGACCTTATAAAATGCCATGTGTTCATAGGCAAAGCTCGTGGATTTCATTATCATATTTTAAGTGCATTGCAACTTACCAAAATTTGTAAAATATAAGTCTATATATTTATCTAAATTAGTGACTTATAATGATGGCAATGTAGCACACTTTCAATGGAAAATTCCCTAAATAGACAGGTCGTTCAAACTGTTCTCAAAATATACCGGTCGCTCAAGTCGCTTAAATTAATATCTTGACACGTGTCTTTTGATTGTACTTTTTGTATAAGTAGCATTTGAGTAACTTTTCGAAATGTTGTGGTTAACCGATAACAATCTATTTGGGCGACTTTATTTTTTTTTTGGTTTCCTTTTTTAAGTGAAACAAAAAAAATATTTTAACAAAAAAATATGTCGCCCAAAGTACATTTTATAAGTCGCCCAAAAACATTTCTGAAAAAGGCGCTCAAAAGCTACTTACACAAAAAGTACAGTTTTTTAGACGATTTGAACGAGTGTGCGACTGATATATTTTGAGAAGTCAAATTCTTGTTGTTTATAATAAGTACACACTTTAGACGACAAAAATACTACTTGTATCATGTGAACAGGTTATATGGTATGAGAAAAGATCCGTATAGAACAACATCTAATCAAAGAACAAATCACATGATCTCAACCATTCATTATATTTTCATATAATTGTTTAAATTAATTGTTATTTTAATTAAATTAAAAAGCCCAGTTTCATCCTATTTTTAAATTAAAATATCTCTTAAACGGTTAATCGTTACGCAAAACAAATTATACTATCGCGACGAGAATTAAATTATCTTTGTACATAGATAGACACTTCTATATACTTTCGACCAGGTTTTTTTTTCAATTTTCGCATGAAATCACCACGTGATTCAAATCACATGTTTTTGGGGGAAAACAACTTGTTTTTTTATTACTTTAAAATTCACACGTGAATTTATGAAATCACATGCGATTTATAGATTTATGAAATCACACGTGATTTGTTACTTTATAAATCATATATGAATTTGTGAAATCACATGCGATTTCTGAAATCACACATGAATATTTGAACAACAAATAACGAGTGATTTTACAAATCACGTGTAATTTTTTTAAGAAAATGCAACACTAAAAAATCGTCAAAAGTATATGAAAATGACTGTCTACTAAAAGATAAAAATATTCTCGTCACTACTTTAAAAATCACATGTGATTTGTGAAATCACATATGATTAATGAAATTACACGTGATTTTTCTATAAAATTTCGCCTTTTATTCCTTTATTTTCCTTGAACATGAGACGGTAGAGCTACTCAACAGAGTCTAACGATTTATGAGGCTCAAATATTGTAATGACATACTACGACCACAAAATGTGGTTTCAAAAGAATAGCATTTCTTACCAAAAAAACAAAGACTTAGCTTTTTAATTGTAAAAAAGGATTGTGGTGCTTTGTTCTCGTTTGACTTACTCGAATATGTAAATTCTAATAATAATAATTAATTAATTACTATTTTCTACATAAAAAACCAAACCATTAAAGAAATAACAACGTGATTTGACAAATCACCGTGTGATTTTGCCCTGAACGACATTTAACTCTAAAAAATGGTCGAAAATATATCAAAGTGCCCATCTACTGAAAGATAAAATTATTCTAGTCGCGATGGTGTATTTTTCGTAGTTTGACGATTTACCGTTTGAAATATATGTTGTTTTATAAAAAATGTGGAATATAGGAGGAGGGGTAACTACCTTGAATTGAAATAAAATGAATAACTAGGATGTGTTCTTTTGTTCTCAAAAATGATAGTGTTGTTTCACGATCTCACCTCTATACGGTATATATATATATATATATATATATAGTGAGACTTTCTTTTCAGAACCATTCTTAGTGCGAGAACTGACAGAACCACTAAAAACATGCATGCACGCCTTCAATAATTGTATTTTTTGCACATATGTTCTAAAAACAACATATATGTTTTTTAAAAACATAGTTGTTCTAAATAATTTGATAAGAAATTGGAAATACAATTTTTTTTTTTGAAAGTGTGCATGTATGTTCTTATAAGGCGTGCAACAACAATATTACGGCCGTGTGTAAGGTTTTTGTGAAAGAAGATGAAGAGTTCATTATGATATTGAAGAACATAGGTGGATTCTTACGATTATTGATGATTTTCATGTATTTTTTTTATTTTTAAAAAGCGTGCATGTATGTTTTTGGTGGTTCTGTCAGTTCTCGCACTAAGAATGGTTCTGAAAAGAAAGTCCCCCTATATATATATATATATATATATATATATATATATATATATATATATATATATATATATATATATATATATGACCTCTAGCAACTATAAATTTTGTGCGTTGTTAGAGATAAAAAATTCATCAACGAACTTGCACACCATGTAAAATCTTATAGATATTGTCGGTAATTTATGTGATTTTCAACATATCGCCCTTAAAACTTTGATAACTAAAGTTGTTGCCAACGTTTATAACATCTTATATGGTGTAGGTTCTATAAATAAACTGAAGATTCATATAGAAGACGAATCAACACCAAGTTCATTATGCGGTTGAGTGCGGATGTTCAAAAAAGACGAAGCCGTTTTGATTGCTAGCTGCTTTGCTCGTGTCTTATATCCTTTAAAAATATGTCGTTTATGATTGTTTTCCCAGCGCGGCCGATTGAACGGGATTTGCGAGGCCAAAACTCTCAAAGTACTGAAAAGTGTTGATGTTCCTAGCTATAAAGGCACGAAGCGTTGGTCAGATAGCTTGACATGTCAGTCAAATATGTCGTTGCCCGCACATAGTGGGTGTGGAGGACATACCAAGTGGCTTGATCAATGTTTCATGCCTCTGTAGCTAGGGCCAGCAACGCTTTTTGATGTGACCCGTGTATTTGAGTCAAATTTATGTATCTCTTTCCATTCCAGACAATGATTCTTTAAATATAATTAAAATCACATGATTGTTTAGCTATGAAAATTTAAATTGATTAGTAAAGCGGTCGGGAAGTGTATGCAGTCAGAGAACATATGTGCACACTTCTAAAAATACAAATTACATATATGTATGCATGGAGAATCCATCTGTGCACGGCGAGAACGTCATTCATCTATATCGTTGCATTCCATAAACCAAGTATAAAAAGAGTAAAAAAGAAAAAAAAGAGTGTATTAATTCTTACTTACCGTTTGATGTTATTACTACGCGTCGCACACCTTTGAAGCAACTAGGAAAAACATCGTTGGCACACATTCTACTCTTGCTTCACCAGAAATTGGCATCAATACCACCCCCTTTGAAAGTTACCATCAGAACCAAATGCCAAAACAAATACCACTAAAGTTGAGCGGTAAAAAGGTGTGACGTTAACAAGAAGTTATTTGACTCACCCATGTCATAGTCAACGATTTTCATGATTTCAAGAACACACTGAAGCATATATGCACATTTCAGAACTACTATGCACATTTCAAAGAACACTTATGCACCATGATTGATAAAAGTAATGTAAAAAAAGCAGGTTATATGCTACTCAAAAAGCGTTGCATGTAAAATTGCAATGTATATGAGCTCCTTTACTAATTACTCCAACTGAAAAAGTAAAGTAAAAAAAAATACATCCTAATTACTTATTGGTATATAACCAATCAGCTTTCCAAAACACAAACGTGACACCCATTGGATTACATTCATATCATTTATCTTTTCATCACAGTAACATATTTGATTCGAGGAACTTTTTATAAAAATTAGGGCCGAATAATCTTTAGATCTTATTGTATACTAACATATAACACTATCACTAATAATCGAAGCACACAATTAAAGAGTAAATCTGAAACGCTTTTGCGTTGCCATATTCGATCAATCATTGGCAAGTCAACAACTAAATCGTTGTAAAAAAATCAAATTGCGAAAGACCATGGTGACGATGATGTTCTACATTGTAATCAATCAACAAATTAATCCATATAACAAAGGATATAATAACTGGCATAACCGACTGCTCGACACGTCTGTTAGATCTCATGCGATATGTTTTTTTACATAACAACCCATTTTTATTATGATCTAACATATATGATGAGCCACCAAATAGATCTAATCTTACAACCACTTTCTTGGTACTGTGTTTTACTCGGAAATTGAATCCAATCATATACCTATAGGCTCGTGTGTATCAACCTCTCGGATACATAAACCAAATGATTTTACCTTCCAATAATTTAAAGCGGCGACACAACGTTATGATAAGCAGCGCCGCCGCTGGTTTCCGGCCCAACTAAACACGCATCCGGGCTAGCCACGAGCGCTGGCTACATCATTCAATCTAACCCCAGCTATGGTTTCCGGTAATAGTTTCTGACGATTCAAATATGCAGTCACTAGCATCTCAGCGACGAGGTTGTAATTATTTTTGAAGAACGATGGTGATTGTGGATGGAGGCGCTGGCTAGAGAGAAAAAATGTATTAATATTAGACCTATTAAATTGGTGGAGTACCTTTTTAACAGGAGCAGTTTCTTTGAAACCATCTAACAAACAACCAAAAAAAAGTAAAAGAAAAAAAAATGAGTAGATCATGGATCGGTTTGACATTAGCAACAGTAGCTTTGATCTTTCAATTGAAAGTTTAGAAGGGATAATAAAAAGGAGGCGATACAAACAAAAGTAGAGAGAAAGACCTAATCTTATTTTTACAATTTAATTGGAGAAGTTACAGGAAATAAGTTGGGACAGTTTTTAGAAATTATAAATTCTGAAATTCCCATATTGCCCCTGACTAATTTATTTATTTTTATCTAACACTCCTTCTAATTACAATAAATACATTAATGGCACAAGTCATCTCATCCATTAATTAAAATGATCTAATGGTTTAGATTGGTTAATAGATGGTTCTGTAGGTTTTGTACAAAAAAGTGGTTTTGTATTGAAAATCCCACATGGGGACCGTTCTTTGCAGAACCAGTTTTTTGTACAGAACCTACAGAACCAATTTGGACCAATGAAAATTTAGTATTATTATTTCCTTTTATCTAATCCAAAAGGGCATATTAGTAAAACACAATTTCACCTTTCTATTTAATTTTATTTTTATAAAAATTCGTTTTTTAAGCCTTATAGTTTTTGAAAAAATTAAAAAAAAAATTTAAATTAATTTTTTTTACATGCATGTTTTTGAAAAAACAAAACAGATGCATATATGTTTTCTTTAAATATTGTAAATTTACATATGTTTCTTGCATAACATTGTTTAGCCATCAAACTTTTTTTTATTTAAAATGGTAATTGCACATATATTTTTAATCTTTGAATTTTATAACAAAAAACATAAACATATACATGTAATTTCTAAATTATAACAAACCAAAATATAAGTAGAATACACAAAATTTGATATCAAATAAAATACACTTCAAAAACATGTATGCACTCTTCGTAGAACATACATGCACTCTTCATAGAACATACATGCACGCCTCACAATCTGATCAAATTCGTTAGAAAATACGAGTACACTCCAAAAAAACATATATGCACGCTGCTCGAGAACATATGTGCAAGACTTCTAAAAACACAAGTAAATGTGCACGATTTCTAAAAACATGTGTGCACTTTTCACTTTCTCGTCCAATTCATTTGAACAAATGTGCACGCCTTCATGAACATATGTGCACGATACGCTTTCTCCTCAAATTCATTAGAACATATGTGCACGTTGCACTTTCTCATCAAATTCATTAGAACATTGCGTATTTATAAAGCACCAAAAATACAAATCCTGTTTCAAAACAAAAACTAAATATTAAATATTTAATCACATTAATAACAGCTAACGCAATTTTAAACCATGACAACTAGAATAACATATATACACATTCTTTGTCTTTATCAAATAAATGGTTTGGATGAGTTTATAATTATAAAAATTTTACAATTCACAAATCTTCTTATACTACTACACGACAACAATAAAAGGAAAACAAATTAAATGCTTAATCCTTAACCTACTCCTATAAAAAGTAAGTGTATTATCCCCACCTAAACCGGTTAGTAAAAACAAGAAAATGTTGATTTATCTTTAACCTGCTGCTATAAAAATTGAAAAACTACTATTTTTTTAATAACAAATAAACAGACTTGGTCAAATAAAATAACAAAGGCTAATCAAAGAAAAAACATCAATTATCAGCCAGTCCGCTATTAGTATATGCTGTAAAGTTAACCAACGCTTGAAACTTAGTTCAAAAAAAACAACGCTTGAAACATTGATTTTATGATATTCAAATAAACAAAGTTGCATGAAATTAAACAAATTGTAAACAAGAAACAAAATTAACGAACTTAATCAACTGGGATATACATGAAGCCCAACTTTGACCCATGTTCATTTTCTTTTAATTAAAGATCAACACTTTGAGCAAAATTAATAACAGTACCAACAAGGACCCATCAAGCGTGAGTCTAAATAACAAATCAATCATTAATTTTATATCATTCATTCAGAAATTGATATTTTATTTCAAGTTATATTCACCATGAATAAGAGAACTAACAACATACACAAGCTAACTAAAATGAACACATGAATAAGAGAAATGTGATATATCGTCACATTAATAGAATGCGAATCATAACTAATACTAGCAATTAAACCTTAAGATGTATATCCAATCAGTTTTTTGTACAAAAAAACATCTAAAAGATACTCAAAAGCGATGAATCAGCTATGTCCCATGTAACTTATTTGTTACTTTTCTAACCGTAAAAAAATATAACTAATCTTTGCGTCTTATAAAAATTCAAACAAAACAACAAGCGAGTTACTCGAGATTAATCGAACAAAAACCTAATCATCAATGTCGACCTGATACTTATTCAAAACCTAACGACATTCATTCAACACGATATCACTAAATAACTAAATGATTATGAACAAAATCAAATACCTAAATCTTTCAAAAAGGCACCCAGTTAATAAAATCGTAATGAATCGAACAACAACATAACAAAAAAAAGAGCAAAACTGTTAATAAAACTTAAACTACCATTTTGATTTGATAACTAATCAGACATATCTCATTTTTAAGTAAACATCAATATTCAGCATGTTGTGTTTAAGGAAGAATAATCCTACTTTGATTTAATAACGATGATTTCATTACCTTATTAAAATCAAACTTCTGATCGAACATGAATGTGATCCATATTATTGCAATGTTTTTATGTTTTTGATAGATGATGAGTATTCGGTAGAGAACAAGATCTAGATCTGATATTGAAGGTTTTGAGATAGGGAGAGGTTATGCGGGTGAGTCTCTTTCTTTCTCTCACCTAATATCTAATAAATGACGGTTTTCAAAACTTAATTCGATTGATATTCCTATAATACCCTTCCAACTTTTAAAAGACAATATTTAAAGTTCTATTTTATTACACTTGTGCCACACATCATTTTGACCATTGATCAAGTAATCTAACGGTTAATAAGTAGTTCTGTAGGTTCTGTACAAAAAAATGGTTCTGCAAAGAAAATGCCACTATATATATATATATATATAGGGAAAACCATATTTTGCTAGAAAACCTAGAAAACTCAGAAAACCAAACAGATGCCCTAAAATAATATATATATAATGTTTATTACATGCATATCTCGGAGGGCGGCAATAGACCGGGATCCCTGTCGGCATACGACCTTGCTCTTTGCCCGGTTTTGTTTATTTTGGGCAGCCCGGGCAAGGTTCTTGGGATCATTCCAAAATGCAATCTGCGCATCCCAATCTACCTTGGAAATGTGCGAGGGACGTCCGCGTCTGATGCGCTTCACATCGTAAGTCCCGTCCTCGTCAGGAACCCAATGCCTTTCCTTGAGAGCAACCTTCTTGCCATTGTAGATCTTTTGCAGAGGCTGCTGGATGCCCGCATAGATTTGTGGCCAGTGACCAGATTCCATGTGGGGACGCAAGTCAAACTGGGTCTGCAATCATATATAACAAAGACAGAGTTAGAGATATAATTTATACATTTATCTAAATTTGTTTATTTATTTATATGATATAAATAAATATACAAATTTAGATAAATATATACAATTAAATAAATGAACACGATAATGAAATAAACATAAAAGGATAATGAAATAACTTACCCCAATCTTTGCAATGACCCCCGCCTTCCGCTCCGGCGGCATTTTGCGCCAAGAAGGGTAGTGCAACGGAAACTCCCTAACGAGCTCCCCGAGGTAGTTAGCCCAATGAGCCGCATGTTCATCGAGGGGCATCAGGGTCTCTCTGTCGCCAAACTCAAACCGGATCGGGACGGGGCCATTTTTATCCGTGATGGCCTTTAACCCGAGGTTTCGGGTCTCCTGGCGGGTATGCAGCATGCCCGCTCTCCTGCCACCCAAATTAGGTTTTCGGGTGCCCTTACCTGCAAAATCAAGTGAGTGATAAAGTCATAAAAAATCAAGGCAAGTAAATTCAATGTATCAAGTTTATGCTTGTATTACAATAATCGAGAAATTCTTACCTCGGTTGGGTATCTGGTATGGAGGGGGACGATCATCATCGCCACCGTCATCGCCGTGACCCCGTGCAACATCTGGTGACATCTGTACAAGTAGCATTATGATAACATATAGAAATTCATGAACAAAATAATAAAAGCATGCACACATTCAAATACATACACATCCAAATAACCTAAATAAGCTGCTTATTAACAAATACCAAACTATCACATATTAATATTTCAAACTAATATTTGATACAAATTCACATACCATGTTTTATAGGAATTATACAATAACGTTTCAAGAATAAGATATTAATATTAAATAGTTAACAAATACCAAACGCATCACGACTTATACCAACTTTTATCAAACTAATATTTCAACGCAATTCACATATTAATGACTATAAACTATAAACCCGACTACAAGTCATATATAACACCCGTTTATCACAATGCAAACCCAACTATACCGATAAACTAAAACATATATTTAACGAATACTTACTGTGGTCGGGTGTCTCGGCTGCGGTCGGGTGTCCTGGCTGGCAAAATTAAACATATAAAAGACAAATTTAACATAAACTTCTACAAAATAATAACTAGAGACATTTCCCGACGACATGTCCCTAGGGATACCAAAAGGCAAAAAAAATAAAACATATATACCTTTGGTTGTAGGCTGTTTGAAGTCAACTCGGTCTCGGCTCCTGTTGACTGTACAAAAAAAACTACAATCAAACCTCAGCTCATTATACCTCCTTAACAGCTTATTATACATCCTTAACAACTTATTATCAGCTTATTAACATAAAATTAATTTTTTTTATCATTTACTCCGTTTAGCACTTGGTCTCGGCCGCTACTCTTTAAAGGGTTAAAAAGATGTAAAAGAATTATCATTTAGAGGGTTTAAGAAAAGAATTATAGTTTAGAGGAGGAGATGGAGGTGGTGAACGGATGAGTGCTCGTGTGCTCGTGTGAATACCTCATAAGGTTTACTTGAACTCTTTATGTTCTTACAATATTCATTTTTATGCATATGATTATTCTATTTAGCTTATATCACCATTTAGGATTATTAACATGTAAAGAGAAGTTTTTAATTGTTGTCATCATAATGTACACATTTATATATCCTATGATGTTATTGACATCATGTTAAAATAGTCACACAAGTGATTTACACTCTTGGTTATGTATAAAATATGATTATTGGACAAAACTTTAAATTAGAGATTTCATAAGTAAAGTTATGATTTAGGTGTTATCGAAGGATTTGAACCAGATAACTGGACACATGAGGACTATTATGGACAAGTAAATGCTAATATAAGGATGATATATAATATATATGATATATGAGACTTGTGGTAAAATACAAAAGTGGTAAAGTATAAAGAAAAGATCAAAAATGGATTCAACAAACTCAAGCAAACATTCTGTCCAAAATTCGAATTTTTTACATATCCATTTTTATATTTTTATAATACAAAACATTTCACGACGATTCAAAAAGTAATAAACTTGTTAAACGATACTAACGAAAGTAGTTACGTTAAACACGAGTTATACCGTTAATAAACGAAGTCTAAGGTAAATTATTTATAAAACATTTTTATAAAAATATATAACAGCAAGTGTTGATATTTTAACAAATAATACTTAATTTTAGGATTCCAAAAATGAGTAAAGAATCGTAATTTTTCAATTATTAACGAATGAGTTATGAATTTTCGCAGTTTACGCAATTAAAACTTTTATAAAACTATTTTATAAAGTTACTATCATGACCAGAAAGTTATATGTAGTGTAAACCTCATAAATATTATGAACTTGTCAAATACGAGAACGTCCTCGAAAGAATCGTTAAAAAAACGGAGCTATAACGAATAAAATACGACATTTTACGGGTTTTTACGACAGACGAATCGACTTTTTATACAACTCACGTCTGATGTGATCGATAAAAGTTACTGTTCACCAGAGTTCAAAATATGAAAAAAGTCAAATCTATGAATAACTCATCCTAATACGAAAAGATGGCCATAAGAAACGCGGAATCGGGTTTTAAAACGCGAAAGTTATGCTAGTTTTGCTAAAACGGTAATTATAAACGTTTTAACTTTATAAACACATTTTACTAAAACCATTAGTTTGGTGATTGAGCCTATATAGAATATTATGTGGTTTATCAAAGTACTATAATACTGGGAGTTCATAATGAGGCCTCTTCGGATGGCGTTTTCGACGATTGTTTTTGGATTTACGATTTAAAGTGGCCTAACTCCCTTGAACTCATGTCATGACCTCTTTAATTAATGATATCCGAACGATAGTTACGATATAATCTATAGGATTACAATCAATGTTATCAATTAAAGTACTCGGTACTTATACGACCTATGATAATTTAGGTTGCATTCGATCTTTTACGTGACGCTTTATCTGCGATATTTGGATTATCAGAACTCAAGGTGAGTTCATAGCCCCACGTTTTACATGATTTGTTTTATAAGTTTTGGGGTGAGAACATGCTTGTTTACAAATGCATTTACATGGTTGATTACAAATTGAATTATGCACTTTTTTTTACTTGTCATGCGATGAATACAATACTTGGTTTACTTTTTGGACGTAAACACATACTTGACTTTTAAGAATAATTACGGATTAGCTTAGGTTTCATGAACTGTAAATCACTTGGAGGGTGAGCGCGAATGTTATAAAATAGATCTATTGGGATTGACAACCCCCGTTCGGGTGACTAGCTCTCACTAGTTAGAGATCGAACTAACGAACGTATAATCCTGTCGGCTTACGACTGGATTGGTTGTCTACAGGCAAACACGAAATACTAATGAATTTTTACCGTGCCTTGAAGAAAGTGGCATACTTATAAGTCTACGTCGCAGTTCAATGAACTTAGAGATCTTAATCATTTCTCTTACATACTTGAAACATGTTGGATATATTGTGCTCATTACAATATATAACTTGAAACATTTTGATATATTGTTGCTCAATACAATATATACTGAAACATTTTTGGGATATTGGTGCTCATTGATCATATCTAACTTGAAACTATTTTTGATATTGTGCTCAATAATATCTACTTTGAAACATTTTTAGATATTGTGCTCATTATAATATCTACTTAAACATTTTTGGATATCGTGTTCATTATAATATCTACTTGAAACATTTTTGGATATTGTGTTCATCTACTTGAAACATTTTGGGATATCGTGTTCATTACAATCAATACTTGAAATATTTTTGGGATTTTATATAAGGAAACCTTATATATGTCGTTTATGTGTTGCAATCTTTGTATGGTCGAAACTTGAACACAGTAACCATATATATAGTTTTGGGATTTACAATTATACTTACGAAAACCTATGAACTCACCAACTTTATGTTGACCCTTTTAAGCATGTTTTCTCAGGTGAAATAGATGCTTGGCCTATTTGAGGAACATTGGAGTCCAAACTTTTCAAGAATACTTTTCAAATGACACTTAGAGGTCGTTCTCTCATGACTTGTGCAATGGTATTATGAAGTAACGCTCCCGGAAACACATTCCGCTGCGACCCAATTTTGGGGGTGTTACACCGTGCAACATCTGCTGACATCTGTACAAGTAGCATTAGGATAACATATAAAAATTCATGAACAAAATAATAAAAGCATGCCCACATCCAAATATATACACATCCAAATAAATATACACACATGTAAACAATCCATAACAGTTTCATTCATTCATTCAAAATAAGTGTCTTTTACAAGTTACAACTAAAGATTAATCTTCTTCTTCACAAGAATAAACAACATTTACACCATCATCAATATCAAGGTTGGCGAGGTCTTCATCATCAGAATCTGCTAAATCATGAGGAATGGGGTCTTCCTCGTCAATAATATCATCGTCTTCATCAACAACATCAATGATATCTGGTGGTACATCAACATCTATTGATTAACCATCTACATGCAAGGCCGTAATTTCCAAGTCATTCAAACTAGTAGAAAGTGCGAGATCAGATGAGTTGTCGACATGTATAACATCAGGGTCGTAATGTACCATAATGACACCCCCGTTCGAAAACTTTTTATGACTCACATGTTCGACGACCTTCCAACCGAGTGTCCGTCCCCTGGCCATAATCGTTCAAGGAAGAAGCAGTTGAGTATGACTTTTGTTTGAGAATGTATTGATCATTTTAAACGCCTCACCATTTGCCTTGATTTGTGTTATGTTGTTTCTAATGACAAAATTTTGGATACGTCCTTTTTTGCTAGTGTCGAACCACTTAACTCGGAACAACACAGTTTTGAACGACAAATATGAAAACTCGAGGATTTGTTCAAGCTGACCATAATACATTTCTTCGTCCGGACCAGGCAAACAAATGCCGCTGTTTTGAGTATTGCGACGCTCATCGCGGCGTGTACGACAAACCTCACAACCATTGACCTACCAAGAGTTGACTAGATAGATAGAGTCTGTGATGGTCTACAAGCCAAAGCGAATAACTCGCTGCTTTCGTTAACACATGGGTCATTGTCTACGTGACGTTGACGGATCTATGAAGAAGATAGGATCAGATAGAGAACACAAAATATGATGTCGTTATTTTTACAGTTAAATACACACAATAAGTCTAAGTTTATATGCTTCCCAAACCAGCCGAGGAATTCTTCTTTCATGTCTTTGTTATGAAATTCACTGAAAAATGTTCATGGTGTTAGAATAAGTCATCGAAAAGATAAGTTAAGAAAAAGAAGTTTCAAAATAAAAACACGTACCACTTGAACTTGGCCCGGTACGTGTCGATTTCAGGACTGTTGTGAAGTACATACCATATCACTTTCTTTAATTCTTAGTGATCAATACGAATAACCAACCGCAAACCAATCGATTTACATAGTGATTTGATCACCTGAAACTGACACGTTGGAGGAGGGCAATCTACATTACGGTCGGGACGATTAAATTTCGTGGTAACATCCTGAAAATAATAAGAGCTGAAAGTCAATGCTTCTTCTGTAACATAACCCTCTACAATCGAACCTTCTGGCTTAGCTTTATTTTGTACAATATTTTTTTATCTTCTTCATATATCTTTCAAATGATACATCCACGGGCTAATAGGCCCGCTGAAAAATAGACCTCTAGAGGAAAAACGGATTAACCAAGTAAATCATAATGGTCAAGAAATGCTAGGAGGATGATATCCATCTCGAGATTGCACAAAATATCGATCACCTTGCTCTGAGCTTTCAACATGTCATCCACCATCAAAGTTTGAGAGTATATTTGCTTAAAGAATAAACATAGCTCGATTAGTGGTTTTGAAACGTCTAGGGGCAAGTATTTCTGAAGTCTGTAAGGAAGTAAATATTGCATCATTATATGATAGTCATGAGACTTCAGGCCCGTTATATTGGTATCATTATCGGTGACTTTGTGCTTGAAGTTAGATCCGAACCCATCTGGTAGTTTAATTCTTTTGATGAACTGACAAAACTTCTTTCTGTCCTCTGGTGTGAAAGAATACGCAACCTAAGGCTTCGAGCACTTCTCATTTTTGTTTTGGCCGAGCCATAAGCCACTTTGAATGCCCAGCCTTTTCAAGTCTTGCCTTGCCTTGGCGGTGTCTTTAGATTTGTCATTCATTAACAAAGTGTTCAAGATACTCTCCAACACATTCTTTTCGATATGCATGACATCTAAATTGTGTTTTAGTGTAAGAAAAGACCAATAATCAAGCTCGTACAAAATAAATTGTTTAGTCCAGCTCAGCTCGACAAGAACATTGCGTTTTATCTTCACACCCCAAACCTTAGATGTTTACCTTTCACACGCGTGGGCAATCTAGCAAGTTGAGTCATGATTGCATTCCGGCTAAATTCTTTAGGAGGATCTTCGTCTCCGGTTTCACCATTGAATTCAAGTGACCTCCTCCATTTATGGGGCTTCTTTAAGAATCTTTTGTGACCAACATAAGCTGTTTTGCCTAACACACGCACAGATGGAGTGTCTTCATTACATGTAGGGCATGCCCTGTAACCTTGCCCCTCCACCCAGACAAACTACTTTGAGCAGGAAAATCATTGATGGTCTATAAAACCATCGCTCTCATATTGAACTTAAGGCCTATAGTAACGTCTATAGTCTCGACACCTGGCTTTGCCCATAAATCCTTTAGGTCATCAATCAACGGCCTCAAGTAAACATCAATGTCCTTGCCCGGGGATTTAGGGCCATGAATTAACAACGTCAACATGAAAGAACTCTCTTTCATACATAACCACGGAGGTTGGTTGTATGTTGTCAGTATCATCAGCCACATGATGTAAGACTGACTAAGGTTGCCGAACGGATTAAAACCATCAGCAGCCAACCCTAATCGAACATTTCTTGGTCTCGCAAATCGACTCAAGTACTTGTGTCAAAGTCCTTCCAGCTCTACATCAACAGGGTGTTGCAATCTTAAAAAACTGGGCTCCATACTCTTTCCAGTAGCATGTCCAAGTCATTTCCTTTGCAGTGTGACTAGACTTGTACAAATGTTGTAGTCTAGGAATGATCGGAAAGTAACGCAACACCTTCTTAGGAACTTTTTTCCCCGGTGTGTTACTGTCTTTCCATCTACTCGTGTTACACACCGGACAGAAATGCACATCTTTGTTAGCGTCGCCCTGAAACAAGAAGCAATCATTTATACAAGCATGTATCGGCTCGTACCCTAACCCGATCATTTTAAATGTCTTCTTTATTGCATAGTATGACGGTGGGAGCTTGTATCCATTTAGTGTGGAAATACTTTTTTGGAAAATCTCTAGCTTTCCATTGATATAGAATCAGTCAAATTACCTTTAACCTTAAAATAGGTAAACTTTGCCATAAAGTCTAATCGAGTCACATAGTCACAACCGGGGTACAACTCATCGTTGGCACTGGCATATAACTCTTCGAACTCGTTACGTTTAGCTTGAGTCGAGTCGTTACTTGTCTCACCAATATCTCCTTGAGTTGGCTCATTTTGTTCATTATACAGAGGAATATAGCTAAGATCATTAAGGCACGCTGTCATGTCACTAATCTGAGGTTGTCTTGTGTTATCTATTACTGGCGGTGGCGGAGGAAGATCCGATTCACCGTGGTGAATCCATGTTTTATAACTTGGGTCAAACCCATACTTTGAAATGTGGTCTGAAAGGTGTTTGATGGATACCCACAATACTAGACGACAAGACTTGCATGGACATCTAATATTCCCGGCACTATCCACTAACGGCTTGCAATCATCGATGAATTTTTTAAGACTGGTATAAAATGCTTTTTCCTGTTTCCCTAAACTTTTCCAACTCTTGTCAATTATCATAACTGCGTTTTAACGATACAATTAGTTATTATATGCAACTTAATTAAACACATTTAAACGAGGAATACGAGATGTTTTGTTCACCTAGTGCAACTATGGAAGGCAATCCTAACTCACTCTTTGAATGATTCGTCTCATATATAAATGCGTATAACCGATTTACTATTTGAGAAAATTTCGGCAGCATTTCCCCTCAACTCCCCAAATATGTGTTTAAAGACATACTCGTAGGAGTAAAGGAGAAACACTATCGAAATCATCTCAAATAGTAAACCAAGTATACGCATTCATATCCTAAATGAAACAAAACATTCAAAAAGCAGTCCTAAACAGTGGACTTTCCGAAATTAATTTCTAATAAATTAATTTCGGACGGGTTTTCAATAGGATGATTAAAATCAGACGGGGATTTTCCGAAATTAATCACTAAAATCCTAAAACATTCCTAAAGGGTTCAATAAAATAAATACCTAAATGCATATCCATTTATATCAAATCCTAATATAGAAACGCATATACAATTTAAATTCTATTATAATGAAAAAAACATACATTTATATCAGAATAAGCTGTTGTTCAGTGTAAAACGCAAATCCAAACACTCCTTGACACTGTAAAACGCACATCCAAACACTCCTTATGCTGCCAAAATGATAAGAATAAGCTGCATAAGCTGTTTAACAACAGCTTATCAGCTTAAGCCTGTTCCTGTAAACAACTCATGCAACATATTCCCTCATTTTGGCGGAGCATAAGGATGTTTTGGATGTGCGTTTTACAGTGTCAATGAGTGTTTGGATTTGCGTTTTACACTGTCAAGGAGTGTTTGGATTTTGCCTTATTAACAGTAGCAATCACGATAAACATCACCGACGACAGGTCCCCCGGGGATGACAAAAAGGATAATAAAAGAGTTATAACATACTTGTCGGCTATGGACTCGGGCTCGTTGACCGGCTCGTCCCTCGTTGTCGGCTGTAATCCAACCCTCGGCGCGGTATTTTGACTGCAAACCTTGTATTAAACCAAAAACGAAAATACAACCAAACCTTTATATCCAACTTATATAACCTCAGCCCTTGTTTATAAATTTACAAAGGTTATTATAAAAATACACCAAACCTTTATTAACAAAAAAACGAAAATCCACCACCACCAATAATTAAACTTGTTTAGAGGGCTAGAAAAAGAAGATATAGAATTATAATTTAGAGGGTTAAGGAAAGAATTATATTTAGAGGAAGAGGAGGGTTTAATTCGTGTAATCGTGTGCGCGTGAGATGCAGTGTCGAGTGGTGGTGGTGGTGAGTTGTGGTCGTGAGAGGAGGTGGTGGTGAGAGGGGGTGGTGAGCTGTGGTGGTGAAAGGTGGTGGTGTTGCTGCAAAATCGCCAAGAGTGTTATTTTTTATGTTTTACGTTTTGTGTTATACCAACTGAAACCCAGATCTGCTTTTTGGTGCCAGTTAAATCCCAGGCGACATTCCCGGGCGACATGTCGCCCGGGAAAGTTACAAGTTTGTCGTTTAGCGCAAAATGGCGCCTTAACGAAAATTTTGGAGGGCCTTTTTAGCAAATATAAAAATCTTTCCCGGGCGACATGCCGCCCGGGAAAAGGTTTTATTAAAAAAATTATACAGTTTTATAAATATTAAAAACTGTATAATTTTATTAAAAAAATTATACAGTTTTTAATAATTAATATTTAAAAAATATATTTATATAATTATGTTTTTTATAAATAAAATTTATATAAATAATAATTTTAAACAAAAATTATATATTTTATAAAATATATAATTATTTTTTATAAAATAAATAATTATTATTTATAATTATTTTTTATAAAATATATAATTATTATTTATAATTATTTATTATAATTATTTTTTTTAAGTATGCGCGTATCTCACACGCGCATGCCTCAACAACACTGATCGAACACCTAAAATTTTCATCGGCTCAATTGTCAGTGTTTTTGGAGCACAAACAAAAACACTGAGCCTTGGTCTCTAATCAGTTCCTTCAATCAAAGCAAATTCTGCTCAGATATGTTATCGTTGTACATTAGATGTCCAACGGATGAGTCGATATGTTATCGTTGTACATTAGATGTCCAACGAATGAGTCGATATGTTATCGTTGTACATTAGATGTTCAACGGATGAGTCGATATGTTATCGTTGTACATTAGATGTTCAACGGATGAGTCGATATGTTATCGTTGTACATTAGATGTTCAACGGATGAGTCGAGATGTTATTTCATTATAACGATGATAGTCATATCAAAGGTAGCAAAACTACTTAGAAATCACCCATAAGTAGCTAGAACATGATAAGTACTACTTAATTAATTACATAATTGACTAGTTAACATAGATAACACATACAAAATCAGTCGTAATATCCATATGAGGCCCGACCATCCGTGCTGTATAGTAAACTCCCACGCTATGATAAGATTTTGTCAAAAACAAAAAAGAACCAACTCCCACACGCGTTCTTGATCCAAAATTTCGACCAATTCTTCTTGTAGCCCTATACTCCCGCCAAAAACTCCCGACAAATACTCCTGCCAAAAAATCCCTCCAAATACTCCCGCCAAATACTCCCTCCAAAAAACTATTTTTTTTACCATAAAAGCATATATTATCCTCAAAATCACCCACAAATTATACACATTCTTACCATCACAACCACAAACATATCACACTGTTATTATGGTGAAGATGGTGCCATATGAAGCTTTTGC